>JAKUCV010004020.1:80278-106042 GCA_028386065.3 Turnera subulata | reverse complement strand
GTGTTTTCTCATCATTGTCATCTCATTTATTATTCTTGTTGTTTTATTTTCCAAGTTTAATACACCATTCAATCGACTCCTCTTCGAGGCTTAATTTTCTAGATAATCATATATCACATTGTTAATAGTACTTAGCAAAGATCCCTGTGAGACGACCTTGGTACTACAACACCCTGTATACTTGCAGGAGGCTATCAGTCCCCGAAATTCACTCCGGTGCTGTAAACAAGTGCGGATACTATGAACACATGTGCTCCTCAACCTCCCACGTAGACTCGTTCGCAGAGTGCTTGCTCCACTTAACCTTCACCATAGGAATGACTCGATTCCTCAACTGTCTGACCTCTCGGGCAAGGATCTGCTCCGACAATTCTGTATACGTAAGATCCTCTGCGACCTCAACATCTGTTGTAGTAACCACATGACTCGAGTCAGATCTTTACCTCCTCAACATGGAAACATGAAACACATCATGAATCCGGGACAACTCCTCTGGTAAGGATAATCTGTACGCCAAGGGTCCAACCCTTTCCACGATCTCATACGGCCCGATGTACTTGGGACTCAGCTTCCTTCTTTTCTCGAATCTGATTACACCCTTCCAAGGTGTAACTCGGAGGAAAACTCTCTCTCCCACTTGGTACTCCATCTCACGACAATGCTTATCAGCATAACTTTTCTGTCGGTCCTGTGTTGCTCTCATACTCTGCTTAACTACTTGAATCTTGTCTACTGTCTGCTTAACCAAATCTGGACCCACAATCAAACGGAGACCTTCTTCATCCCAAAATACTGGACTTCGGCATTTCCGTCCGTAAAGAGCTTCAAACGGTGGCATGCCAATGCTGGAATGAAAACTGTTGTTGTAGGCAAACTCCGCTAAGGACAAATACTGATCCCAACTCCCACTGAAATTAAGAGCACAAGCCCTTAACATGTCCTCCAGTGTCTGAATAGTCCTCTCTGACTGTCCATCAGTTTGAGGATGAAATGCAGTACTGAAATTCAGCTTCGTCCCCAAAGCTGCTTGCAGACTCTTCCAAAACCGTGATGTGATTCTCGGATCCCTGTCTGAGACTATGGACTTAGGAATCCCATATAGTCTTACAATCTCTGCAATATATTATTTCCCCAACTTATCCAGAGTATCTGTTTGCCGGATGGGGAGAAAATGAGCTGATTTTGTAAGTCGGTCAACAATAACCCAGATGGCATCATGCTGTCTCCGGGTCAACGGTAATCCAACCACAAAATCCATAGTGATCATCTCCCAATTCCACTCTGGCACTGACAAAGATCTCATCTTCCCTGCTGAAGCCTGATGCTCGGCTTTCACTTGCTGACAAGTGATACACTTAGCCACATATTCGGCTACATCCTTCTTCATACGTGGCCACTAGAAATGACTCCTCAAATTCTGGTACATCTTGGTAATCCCGGGATGCATAGCATACGGCGTCATATGTCCTTCTTCCAAAATCCGACTGCGTAGGTCACCAACACTGGGTACACATAAGCATTTCCCTAGCATCAATGCACTATCCTCAGCTATGCGAAACTTGTCTTCTTTCCCACTACGGACTGTTTCCTTCAGCTTGATCAAGTCGGGATCTCCATCTTGCAATTCCACAATCCAGCCTCTTAGGTTAGACTTGACTTCAATATGGGTAACCAGAGCTCCTGTCTCATCAACTGATAAATCAACTCCCATCTTCCTTAACTTGATGAGTAAGGACATCGAGTAGGTTGTGGAAGCATCTTCTGGCTGTCTCCGGCTCAAAGCATCTGCTACCACGTTAGCTTTTCCAGGGTGATACTCAATAGTACAATCATAATCATTCAGGAACTCAACCCAACGTCGTTGTCGCAGGTTAAGTTCCTTCTAAGTCATGATGTACTTGAGACTCTTATGATCGGTGAAGATCCGGCATCTCTCTCCAAACAGATAATGTCGCCAAATCTTCAAAGCAAGGATCACTGTGGCCATCTCCAGATCATGTGACGGGTAATTCTTCTCATGTGGCCTCAACTGTCTCGAAGCATAGGCAATCACTCGGCCTTCTTGCATTAAAACTGCTCCCAAACCAAGACCTGAAGCATCACAAAACAGCACGTACTCCACTCCTGGCTTAGGTACTGTCAAAACTGGTGCTGATGTCAACTTCTTCTTCAGTTCATCAAAACTCTTCTGGCAGGCATCACTCCATACAAAGGCTTGATCCTTCCTCAATAGCTTGGTCATGGGACTGGCTATCAAGGAAAAATCCTCGATGAATCTTTGGTAATATCCTGTAAGGCCAAGAAAACTCCTGACTTCGGGTACCGTCTTGGGTGGCTCCCACTCTAGAACAGCTTTTACATTAGCAGGGTCAACCTTAATTCCATCCCCAGATACAACCTGTCTAAGGAATGCAACTTCCTCGAGCCAGAACTCGCACTTGCTGAACTTAGCATACAACTCCTTCTCTCGCAGCTTTTGTAGTACTACCCTCAGGTGCTCCTCATGTTCTTCTCTGCTCTTGGAGTATATCAGAATGTCATCGATGAAGACTACCACAAACTTGTCCAAGAACTCGTTCAGGACCAAGTGCATCAAGCACATGAAAACTGCAAGTGCATTGGTCAAGCCAAAAGGAACCACTGTGAACTCAAAATGCCCATACCGAGTACGGAAGGCTGTCTTCGGTATGTCCTTCTCTGCAATCTTGACCTTATGGTAGCCAGATCGAAGATCTATCTTGGAAAATACGGTAGCTCCCTGTAGTTGATAAAAAAGGTCATCAATCCTGGGAAGCGGGTACTTGTTCTTCACTGTCACTTTGTTCAGCTGTCGGTAGTCCACACACATCCGCAAACTGCCTTCTTTCTTCTTCACGAAGAGGACTGGTGATCCCCAAGGTGATGTACTAGGTCTGATGAAACCCTTCTCAAGCAACTCGTCTAACTGCTTCTTCAACTCCTGGAGTTCTGTGGGTGCCATCGAGATAGGTGTCACTCCTGGCATCAAATCGATGGTGTACTCAACTTCTCTGTCAGGTGGAAATCCTGGCAGATCCTTTGGAACACACCTGGAAATTCCCTCACAACTATGATGTCCCCTAAAATCGGAGTCTGAACTTCTTCTCCCTTGACATGGGTCAACAAAGCATCTGGATCCAACGGCTTCATCCCAATATCCTGATTAGCAGAAAAACTCCATGTAGTAGCAGCTCTTCCAATACCTATCAACAAAACCTTATGTCCACCATCGGAAGTCAACAACACTTCCTTGGTTCGACAGTTCACCATAGCACTGTACTTGGACAATCAATCCATCCCCAAGATGATATCGAAACCTCCCATGTTCATCACAATCAACCGTGCAAGGATAACATTGCTATTGTACGTAGGCGAAACGTCTCTGCACACATGGGTTAACCTGACCACTATACCCGCAGGTAACCTAACCCTCATCGGACAAGCTAAACTCTCTCCCGTACAGTTATGTAGTATTGGAAAGCTTTGCGCAATAAACGAATGCGTAGCACCAGGATTAGTCAAAGTATATGCAGTACTACCAAGGATTGTAAAAGTACCTGGTATAACATCGGCATTCTCTGGATCCTCATCGGCGGTGATCACGAATGCTCTCGGCACTGCTACACTATAGTTCATGGCTGACTGAGTTCTAGCAGGAATAGCTGAAGCTTGCACCGTCTGAATAGGTGTCGAACCTCCAGATCTTCCCAACTTGGGACAAGCATAACGGTAGTGCCCAACTTCGTTACACCCATAGCACCTCACCTGAGACAAAGGAGGTCCCGGGTGAGCACTCCAAGATGAAGTTCCTCCAGACTGAGTCTAAGAACTGCCTCAGTTGTTGTAGTTATTGTTCCATCCACGTCCCTGACTAGCTGGCATGAACCGGCTCTGTCCATATCCTGACCGGTTCGCTGGTGTCTGGAACCTCTTGTTCTGTCCCCCAGAACTCTGTGCAGCATGCCTCTTACGGATCTCCTGCTGCTCTCTTTTGTTGCCCAGCCAAATAATCTCGGCTCTCAGGGCATCTCTCAGCATATCCTGGTAAGTCTCACAGACTTTGCACCCCATAACTGTCTGGATACCTGATCGAAGACCATCCAGAAACATTTACATCTGGCCTCCGGAGTAGCTACAAACTCACTGGCATAGATGGACAGGCGGTTGAACTTGATCTCATAATCATTGACCGTCTAATCTGGTCCCTATTGTAGTCCCAGAAACTCTCGTCTCAGCTGGTCCTGGTATGCCTCAGAAACAAACTTCCTTCGGAACATCTCCATGAACTGGTTCCACGACATAGTGATAGGTGTCGGCATGCCCCTGGTAGTAGACTCCCACCAATCAACAGCATCTCCTCGGAACATGGCAGTGGCATATCTGGCCCACTTGTCATTTCTGCATGTCAGCTTCAGTATAACCCTGTTCATCTGTCTAAGCCATCGATCAGCATCCTGTGGTGTAGTGACACCAGTAAAAATCTCTGCTCCAAGCTTCTCCAGCTTCATATACACTGGATCCTCAACTGGTCCCTGGTTTTCCTGTTCCCGGGCTCCCATAGCAACGATACGTGCATCCCTGGCTTCTTGCCTCCGCAAAATCTGGGTTACCACATTTAGCATCTGCGTAGGGTCTCCCAAAGGAATATTCGGAAGGTGTTCTGGACCCCCCGCAACTTGATGCAGTTGATCCACCGATACCTGATCATCATCTAAGTGACCTCCAGCATGCTGATTCCCTCCAACCGGATCCATTCGTACCTATATGAAAATGTATATGTATGCATGTCATATCATGTCGTGACAAATCTTATGCACAAACATACAATCATGCAACCACAGTTATGTCCCTAATGACCTACTACCTGCTCCGCTACCAAACTGAAGCGCCCCGACCCGTATTTACCATACACAGTAAACACGTACCGAAACTATTCTTATTGGTAGGGATTACAATACAACTCACAAGTAGTTTACAACAACAATCCATATAATACATTTGTCACCCATACTCGGAGACCATTATTCAGCAATACACAGCTCACATTATACCACAGCAACAGAGAAAAGAGCAAGCAACAACAACGGAATTATATTACAGCAACATATGCAACAGAACAGTAGCGGAAGACTCTATGCACATGCAGCGGGGTATGGATCCGGAGTCAGGTGGAGAAGAAAGCAGTAGCCAACGTACATCGTACCTGAACTACGAAGCAACCAAACCTACGGGATGAAACCCCGCAGGCGAGGGGTGAGTCCGAAGTGCTCACCGACGAAGGATAAACAAAGATATATATCAACCGTAATACTTTCAAAGTAAGCACAAACAACACAACAGAAGAATCCAACATAACATCACAACAGAAGAATCTTACTAAAACATAACTAAGCCAAGACCAAAAGAACGCTTATTATTTTTATTACCAATTTTATCTTCCGAGCCCCGTCATTGGACAAGCTAGGGTCGTACCTGGTTATTAACTAATTCTGGATGTCAGGCCAAATCACAATCCGGGATCAACATCCCAATACCAACAATCCGGGATCAACATCCCAATATCAACAAATCCGGGATCAACATCCCAATATCACAAATCCGGGATCAACATCCCAATTTCAACATCATCCAACCAAACCGGCCATGACACCACAGAACTAGTCTCTAACCATCTAGTCGTACCACTACTTTCCACGTGACAATTATATCATCATCTCAAATTCAAACCGGTTTCATTACTCTATTCTCAATTATCCAACTTTCCATTATTCCCGATTATTCCTCAGATCAAATCATCAACAGACTCATAACGTCAATTAATCACAGCCAACAGTTCTACATTATACAACACAATATCCACAAGTCTAATCACAATCCAATCAACAGTATCAACAATTTCCACAGTAATCAAATAACAGTCGATAATCAATTCAGCAGTTCAATCAAACAACAAATCATACACAGTACTACGGGCACATATCAAGGGTTATCCATCCTCACCTTAGCCGATTATCAGTTATGAAGTTGTCCAACAGACTCTAAGTCCGGCTCCTCAGGTATCTGCTCGTTATCAACTCCCTCGTTCCGGGTTTGTGACGGCGACGATGCAGCGGTGAGCAGCATAACGGCGGGACGGCGGAGCCGAGGCGATGGCGACGACAGTGCAAGATGCGGCGAGGCGACAGAGCAGTCGACGGAAGGAGCCGGTGTCGGCTGATGGCGTTCGTCGGCTGTAGCAGATCGGCGGCTCGTCGGGTGGAGGAGCGCGACGGGAGGGAAGGCTCTAGCGGTGCGACCTCGCACGAGAGAGGAGGAGCGATGGTGGTGTTGGCTCGTGTGGTGGTGACGAGCTGGTGGCTCAAGGTGGTGGTGGTGGCAGAAAGAAAAAAAAAAAAAGAAAAGAAGAAGGGAAGAGGGGAAACTACAGCGTGTTGGTGTGTGTGTGTCTTTGTTGTTTAATTTTTTTTTCCTTTCTTTCTTTTCCTGGTTGGTTTTGTGAAGGGAGGGGAAGTTTTGGTTCTGGGCAGTGTGTTTTTGCAGGAAAAGAGTGAGTGTTTGCAGGTGAGTTTTGAAGCGTTGATGGTGATACTAAGCAGGAAGGAAAAAGAATCAAGACACGCAGTGCAGGACAAGGCTAGCCACAGGCAGAATACTGGTGGTTCACGGATCTCACTCACATGCAACACAGTGGTGGCGGCTGCTGCAACATTGTGCAGCATGTGAAGCGGGTTCTGTCCGGACCAGAAAATAACTAATGTACCCCCTTGACTTTATTTCTGGTCCGATAACTCGGGGTTAATCCAGACTTTTCTGAAGATTCCTGGACCCGAAAAATTCCAACTTGGTCCAGAAAATCCGCAGAAAAATTCCGAGCGTGGGACAAGGCTCGGTTTCGGAATCCGTTGCATAAATTACCATAAATTAATTACCCAAGATTAATTTTTATGGTAAATAACTGTAAAATAAATTATTACGGTACCGGTAAAAAAGTAAAAATTACCCGGGCTGTTACATTCATCATTTATATATTGGTTTGAATTTATTAGATGATTTCAATAATTTTGAGCACATTCCTCATGAGTTCTCACGATTATTCTTCTTCATACTTGTTGTTCTTGTTTGTAATTTTTGCTAAGTGTTCAACTTCTTTTTTTCTAATTATGTTTTTATAGTAATTGTTTTTTTATTACTGTTATTAGCTAGTTACTCTTCGTATAATCTAAAGGGATCGGAATTCTTAAGAATAACTTTTTGTATAGTAATCCTTAAATTGAATTTTCTTTAAAAATATTTGTTGATGTTCATGATATTCTAAATTATATAATATATATTATTAAATTATATATTTAATAAAAAGGTAATTATAGTAATTTAGGTTTATATTAATCATTATCATATAATGATATTTATTGATATTCATGATATTCTAAATTATATAATTCATAATATTAAATTACGTATTTAATAAAGAAGGTAATTTTATTAATTTGCAAACTTTTATACTATAAGAAAGTTGTTATAGCAGACTTGTAATTTTTGCTAAGTATCCAATTTCTTTTTCGTAGTTATATTTTTGCAGTAATTATTTTTTGATTGCTATCATTTGCTACTTATCCTTCGTATAATCTAGAGGAATAGGAATTGTTCATAATAATTTTTGTATAGCAATCCTTAAAATAAATTTTTGTTAACGATATTTGTTGATATTCATAATATTATAAATTATATAATTTATTATATGAAATTATATATTTATTAAAGAAGATAATTTTATTAATTTGTTGACTTTTATACTATAAAAAGTTGTTATAACAGACTTGTAATTTTTGCTAAGTATCCAATTTCTTTTTCGTAGTTATATTTTTGCAGTAATTGTTTTTCAATTGTTGTTATTCACTAATTATTCTTCGTATAATCTATAGGGATAAGAATTGTTCATAATAATTTTTGTATAGCAATTTTTAAATTAAATTTTTGTTAACTATATTTGTTGATGTTCATGATATTCTAAATTATATAATTTATAATATTAAATTACATATTTAATGAAGAAGATAATTCTGTTAATTTGCTGACTTTATAAGAGAGTTATTATAGCAGATATTTTGATTTTTGCTAGGTATTCAAGTTCTTTTTCATAGATATGTTTCTACAGTAATTGTTTTTCAGTTGTTGTTATTCGCTAATTATTCTTCATATAATCTATAAGGTAATTTTATAATTTAATAAAGAAGGTAATTTTATTAATTTACTGACTTTTATACTATAAGAGAATTATTATAATAGACTACATGTCATTCATTAGTGTATGACGTATCATTCATTATTTATTATTATTAATATAATACTAATATAATATTAAATAAGAGTATTTTAGTCATTCAATTTGGAGAGATCATGCTTTTATAGATAGTATAGATATGGGATCACCCTCTGCTATACACACACACACAGAGATATATATATATATATATATATATGGTTGGATGGACACACTTTTCACGAGGGACGCACGTCCCCACGGTTTGGGACGAAATCGTTTTTTCTCATCCACTCAAAACACCTGGGACAGAACACTGTCCCATGGACAGCACTGTTTTCATATCAAAAATACCCTCCTTCATTTTTCTTATTTCCTAAAAACCCAAGCAGATAAAATTAAAAATTCAACCCTCCCTAAAATTCATCTCTCTGGTCTCTCTCTCTCCCCCTTCATAACCACCACCTCCGTCAATGGACCTGCTGCCCATCAACATACCATTCCTCTTCTTTCACACTTCTCCCTCTGTCTCACTTTCTCTCTTTCGTCTCCCCTATTCGCCGTCGTTGCTGAGTAAATCGTCTCCTCCTGGCAGATCACGCCTCTCCTTCCTTCTCCTTTTCTTTTTTGGTGTTCTTCCCCAATGATGGTCAAGTACCTCTATTAATTGGGATGTGGCTATGGGTCGGTGGTTGTTGGCAGGTCTTGCCGTTGGTAGTGTTGGGTTTTTGCAGGTACGGTTAGTGGTGGCCGGATTTTAGTGGAGCTCATCTGTAAGTTGCAGTGGCCGGATTTTAGTGGAGGTGGGTTGCGATGGAAACAGAGATTGGTTTGCCGTTTTTGTTTATCTTGTGGAAGAATTGATTGGACTTGTCTTTAATTGGATTTTGATTTTGAGTTTCTTAGGGATTGATAATGGAGAAGAAGATGAGGAAGGTGGAGAAGGGTGCTGCTCGTGATGGGAGGGAGAAGGAAAGAGGGGGAGTTGGAGGAGAAGAGGGAGAGAAGGAAAAAAAGAAAAAAAATTAAAAATTAAAACGGAGCAATATATAACTTAAAACCTAAAGAAAGAAGTGTTATATTTGTTGTTTTATTATTTGAAATTTTGTTATTGCTATCATCTTTTTTGTTTTTTTTTTCTTTTTGTTATTATATATTTTAACAATTTGAAAGATACCCATCCTGATTGCCCATGAAAAATTAATTCAAAAGATTATTTGTAAGGAATATATAGCTATTATCTTTTTTGTTTTTTTTTCTTTTTGTTATTATATATTTTAACAATTTGAAAGATACCCATCCTGATTGCCCATGAAAAATTAATTCAAAGAATATTTGTAAGGAATATATAGCAATAATAAATATCGGTTAATATTAATATGTGTTCATTAATTTTATTCTTTGTAATGAATATATAGCAATTAATAATAAATTTGTGTTCATTGATATTAATATGTCAAAATTAATTTTGGAATTAAAATCTCAAGTAGTTCCGCGTGAGGAGGATTTTTTTCCTTTTTAATTTTTCTAAATTAAAAATCAACATTTATTTTGTTAAAATCTCAAGTAATTGCACATGAGGAGATTTTTTTCCTATTTTAATTTTCAAAATTAGAAAATCGACATTTATTTCGTCAACATCTCAAGTGATTGACCATGAGGAGATTTGTTTCCTTTTTCATCACCATTTGATTTGCCAAAATCTCTAATAATTGCGGCTTTAGGGTGAAATTTTTTTTCCTTCTTTATTTTTCTAAATTAGAAAATAACTGTTTAATTTATCAAATTTTCTAATAATTTTATGTACCCATAAATTATGAATTTGATTTGGGAAAATATCTTTTCAATAATTTCTTAATTTTATATTCAAATTATGATATAGATATTGTACACAACAATAAAATTTCATATATTGATTATTGTCTAAATTGTACATATTAATTATACATTCATCGTTTGCGATATATTGACCAATATATTAATTTTAATATTCAAATTATAATCACATTAAAATATATGTACATTCAAAAATTAATTGGCTAATAAAATTATATATGTTGTTTAAAGCCTAAATTTGACTATATTGCATAGTTAAATAATTTCTACTGCATCAAAGGTAATATTGACATTACTGCTTTTAGTCCCGTCCAGTGTACATATAACCAAATATAATTCAATACAATAGTCCCATTCAGTGTCCACCATATACCAAACGCTGCATTGGACTGTACAATTGTCCAGTCCAGTCCAGTCCCGTCCAGTCCAGTCCCTCCAGTGAACCAAACGCACCCTACAGGCTCTTCTTCTTCTTGTTTATTTAATGGAAGTGTTGATGGTCAACCTAGTAATTGAAGCTATTACTCAATAAATTAGGGTTTCTGGATCTTTGGTCCTGATGAATTTTCCAATGATCAATATGATCTCAACATGTATTAATAAAGATTCTACATGCTTTATGTTTTTAAAGAGATGGTACCTCATGTTTTGAAACATGTATGACAAATTTCTGAATAGTTCTAGTTACTGTTGTTAGTGTCCTCACACGCCCTTTTTCTCCTGCTCACACAACTATTGCGACTACCAAGAAGTAGAGGTGGATCAAGATCACATATATTTCCACAGCATCAAGTAATTCCAAATTCTTCTTCAAGCTAATATATGGTATCACACATATTTACTGTTTTGACAAAAGACTATACACCATGCATGATGATAATAACCATGGGTCACATTAGTCAATTTATCATCAGTTATCATCACACTTGAAACATTGCAATAACTCGCCTCAGGTTTCTTATTCACTCAGGAAGATGCAGTAAATATACATAACTGCTAATTCACTTCATCAGCAATCTGTTCCGCCGCTATCATGGTGTTCTCAGAGGTAATCCTTTGCTGTTCCAAAAACTAATTTGATTGCTAGAAGAAAAAAATGTGCAGCATGTATGTAGCACAGATTCCACTATTATAACATAGGCTTCAGTGAGGGTGGCGCAACTACATGCTATGTGGCCTTGAATCCATTCAAGATCAGGGGGTCTACTTCGAGGATTGTTTTTGCAACATAGCCAAACCAAGTGCTCTGGATAGAGATGCGGAATTGGCCAAAAAAAAACAACAATTCATTGTTTGTTAATATCCGCCCAAAAGTAAAGCGAGTGCGTGGCAACTGAAGTAAACACAAGCAGGACAAACTAAACCAAACTAAATAAACTAAACTAATGAAAAGACGCCACTGCCGGGTGACCATACTCATACATAGGTGGTGATGGTGATTTTTTTTTTACTTTAATAGACACCGCAACCAGCAATCGTTACTTCCTTCACCTGGCGACCATACCCACCTGCCACGACCTCGATGTCCTCGAGTAGATCGATCCCATCCACAACCTTCCCGAACACCGGATAATGCCCGCTCATCCAATCAGTTTCGGTCCAACCATCGATGTAGCACATGGAGAGGGCGTCGCGGCCTCCGAAGCTGGTGCCGGGATGCTCGTAGAAGTCCTTGCCAAAGATCGACTCTCTGCTGGTTCCGTCGTCCTCCACGACGTCGTCGCCGCAGCAGAAGAAGTTCGGCCTCACTTGGAAGAATTTTGTCCCCTTGTAGCACAACGACTTTCTGAACATCCCGTCGCCTTTCTCGCCGGTGCACAGTGCGCGGAAGTTCTCGGCGGTCTTAGGGCACGACATCGCGTCCAGCTCCATCACCATCCGGCCCATTGGTTCCTTGTTGATTTCGATATCGAAATAGACCCTAGGGTTTGGGTTTTCCATCGTCGATGAAATCAATCGTCCAGTTTTTCTCCTTTTTGGGGTTGGGGGTTTAATTTTATATTTGTATATATATATAGGATTTTTCTATAGTGCTCCATGAGTATGATACTCACGCGCTTATGTCCATTGGATATGGATGGTTAAATGATAACCGTTAGATATGGTAATTTTACAATATCATTCTTTTTTATATTTTTATTTTTCTTTTTAATTATACAAAAAAATGTTTTAGGTAGGAACTCATCCAAGATGGTAAGATCCCAAATATTATGATAGTTGTTATATTAGTAGCTCTTACTCTTCTTAATAAGAGGTCGACCTAGTAACTTTGTAGGTCGCACTAGCAATTTCATAAGTATGTGTTTTATTTTGGAGATTTAATTAGAGGTCTACTTATTAACTTATAGGTTAACCTATCAATATTCATATTAAGATTGACCCGTTAATGAAAGGGGTCGACCTATTATATTTTTTTATGGTCTACTTTGAAGGGATCTATATGTTGATAGCCTTATTATAAGGCAGACTTGTTTTATAGTTAACTGAAGGGGTCGACCTGATTAATTGATTGATTTATACCGTGTTGTACACTGATATTTAATTAATCTTACCGAAGGAGACAAAAGTAGTTGAAAAGGTATTTCCTACTCTAAAATACGAATACTAAAATAGGAACAGAACAACTATCAGTGCCGGATCCAAGGGGACAAGTAGGGGCCCGGGCCCCCCCCTAAATCTGCCCTCTTTATATTGGTTTCCTAATAAAATATCACAAGTTCAGTGTAGATCAATGGTTTGGCCCTCCCAAAAAAATTGTAGAGGACACGGGATTGAGTCCCAGCCCTTTGAAAGCTTACCTTGAATCCCCTTCAAAGTTATGTTGTTTGCCTTCAGTTTTGTTTCTTGATTGTGAATGAAGCACAAATTTTTGATTTTACCCTGAAAATTCAGAAGTTTAACTATGCATAAGTAACCAATTCTCTAAAACATGAAGCATGGTTTTGTTTAGTTGTGAAAAAAAGAGATTAGCTTAGTAATACGATCGCCATAGTGTGTGGTTTCCCTCATTTTATAGCACAAAAATTGATTGTAACATTAAATTGTAACATTAAATTAAATTGTAACATTAAATACATGTGACCTTTGGTTTTCAAGAAATATTTCATATTCTAGGTTTACTCATGCTTGATTTCCGGTTCATAGGGTATAGGAGCATCTCCAACAAATGCCTCAAAGTTGTAAGAAAAGCAATGTGGTCCATGGACATGAAAGAGACTTAAGCTTAATAAAATAATACCCTTAGCACACATACCAATCCCATTAACCTCAAACCTTATAAAATCTGATTTTATTATTTATTTCAAGAGTTTGGGTGGTAGATTAAAATATTCATAAGCCTAGCTTGTCATTAATCAAAATCATATCAATTAATCATATGGTTAGGTAATTAAGTTAAATCACTAATTAGCACTAATCAACTAATGAATTAATCATTAATGCACATATTAGTTACCTTAACCCAACAATAATAACAAAAAAATATAAGATAAATATTAAGAGTACAAAGATAATAATAGAAAAATAAATAACAGATATAAGCAACAATTTATAATAACAAAAGATATAAAACAAATATTCAGAGTATACAGATAATAATAGGGAAATAGATAATAGATATAGAAAGAATAAAAGTAACAAGAAGAAAAATTTAGAAATATGTATCTCACTAGGTTAGAGACCCGTGCTGATAACGTGCTATGAAATTGAGGGAGCAACACACTCTTAAGGATAATATTACAACCTTGATAATAATGTAAATAATGGAGAATAAGATGGACAAAATGATAGTGATTAAACTAAGATAGATTTGAGGTTGAGCTAAAGTGTATGGGATGAGGAGAATGAGAAGTTTATGGTGAGTGATAAGTGTATGAATATGAAGGAATGAAGGGGTATTTATATTTTAAAAAAAGAGAGTAAAAATAAATGGGTTTAATTAATTTTAATGGATTACAATCAAATAGATGCTAAGTGGATGTTTTCTTTTTTGATGAAATAGATTTAAAGTGGATGTTATGTGTAATAATAAAATATTTACCAGAATTAAATTCGATTACGGTGAAAATTAATTTTATTAGACAATAAAAATCACATCCATTTTTATAACATTATAGATGTTTTGAGAGAAAAAATATATGAAAAAGACCTGAAAATCTTTAAAAAGGATAAAAAAATATTTAACCGCCCACTATACCCACGTACATAGATTTTAATTGGTTGAAATATGGAGTAAACCAAATCAAATATGCCACTCTTTACATTTTGAATGCCCACACACACCTTTCACCTTTGTCTCTTCTGTTTGGCAGGAAATCCCAAATCCTCGAGTCGAGAGACCCCACGCCAAACAGGAAACAATTCCCCCGGGTTTATTAAAACCCAGAAAAAAAAACCCCAAAACCCACACGTATATTTTTTAATATACTTCCCGGTTTCGAAAAAAAACCCCCAAAACCCACACTATAGACTACACTATATGGGTGTACTATACACTCCTCTCTCTCTCCGTCAGTAACCTCCTCCTCACCCAATTCCCTTAACCCAAAATCAAACAATGTCCTCCTTCCCCGCCGCCGCACGTACCCCTCTGGTCAATAACCCCCGCCTCTCCTCCGGCCGCTCCTCCACCTCCTCCTGCTCCTCTTCCATTACCCCTCGCGCCGCTTCTTTCAAATGCAACCTTATCCCCTCCTCCTCCTCCTCCCCGCAAAACCCTAAACCCAAGGCCCACCCCCTCAAGAGAAACTCCTCCCTCTTGAAATCCCTCGCCGTCGCCGGGGCTTCCGCCGCTACCCTCTTCCTTCACTTCTCCCCGGACGCCTCCACCGCCCCCGGCGGTGACTGGTTCGGCGGAGGACACAATGCCGGCGGCGGCGGCGGCGGCGGAGGAGGAGGAGCAGGGGGAGGAGGAGGAGAAGGGGGAAGCGGAGGCGGTTTCTGGGATGAACTCCTCTCGGTGGGGGCTGCGGCCAATGCGGACGAGCAGCAGGATCCGGAATGGGACTCCCACGGGATGCCCGCCAACATTCTGGTGCAGCTAAGCAAGCTCAGCGCCTTCAAGAGGTACAAGGTGTCGGAAATCCTCTTCTACGACAGGCGGCGGTTGACCACCGTGGGTACCGAGGACTCCTTCTTCGAGATGGTCTCGCTCCGCCCCGGCGGGGTTTACACCAAATCCCAGCTGTTGAAGGAGCTGGAGTCTCTCGCCACGTGCGGGATGTTCGAGAAGGTTGACATGGAAGGCAAGACCAAGGCTGACGGCACACTGGGCATCACCATTTCCTTCACGGAGAGCACTTGGGAGTCCGCCGAGAGGTTCAGGTGCATAAACGTGGGGCTGATGCCTCAGTCCAAGCCCCTCGAGATGGACTCGGATATGACGGATAGGGAGAAGATGGAGTATTACCAGAGCCAGGAGAAGGATTACAAGAAGAGGATTAACAGGGCCAGGCCTTGTATGTTGCCCAGTTCGGTCCACAGGGAGGTGACCAAGATGTTGAAGGATCACGGCAAGGTGAGCGCTAGGCTGTTGCAGAAGATCAGGGATCGTGTGCAGAGGTGGTACCATGAGGCTGGCTATGCTTGTGCCCAGGTTGTCAATTTTGGGAATTTGAATACCAAGGAGGTGGTCTGTGAGGTGGTGGAAGGGGACATTACCCAGTTGAATATTCAGTTCCTTGATAAGCTTGGAAATGTTGTTGAAGGCCACACTCAGCTCCCTGTTGTCACCAGAGAGGTTCCCGGTCAGGTGAGCTGAAATGGGTTCTTGCTCCTGTTGTTGTTGTTATTTCTTTGGTTTTATTTCTCCTGTTGTTTCCTTTGCTTTTTTTTTTTTTTTTAATTCTGTGAAACTCTATTGGATGACTTCTAATTTGAATGTGACACGACTTAGGACCTTTTGGAGTTCTAACTTTACAATAGGTTCACTTGGTTTTCGTATGGGTCTAGGTCTTGGTAAGTTTTAGCTCTAAATACACCCCAACTATAACAATAAATCTATAAGCAGAAAGAATGTGCATTGATATGATTTGATATAATTTGTCCTGGCCATTGTACAAAGTGTCATTATGGAAATTCTCATTGGTAGTAAGTAATGTTTTTTTGTAGCTTAGAGAATGTACAATTATACCAGGTGTTTGTGAGTAGTCTTTGTTACGTTTTAAATGTATGGCAACATTCTCTGGTCTATAATCCAAGTGTAATACTGGCACTGATAGTTTCTGTCAAAGATGCTCTAAATTAAACGCCATATCTATTGTGCTAATTATATTTGTACACCTTACTCACATATGTGGTATTCCCAGTTCTTAAACCCATTCTGAGAGATGAATTTCTTGTGAGAAGAGGATAGTATCCTTTTATTTGCCTTCATGTATTTTCTTTCTTAACTGGTTGGTGAACTATTGCACCTGAAGGGTTAAGTTGTTGGGTGGACACAACTTAGACCACAATCACCTATATCACCAGGGCATCTCCTCATCCTTGTTAGCAATACCTGTTAAAGAGGTATACATGAAACTTTCTTCATTTTATAGCTCTAATCACGTTGACATATCTTGTGGCATGCATGATGTGTGGGCATTTATCATTTTCCTAGTCTTTTTCCAACAGTACCCTAGAAATAGTTAAATAATAAAGTACGTGGAAAATATGCATAAAACATGGAAAATTACTTCTAGGGGTGCGACGAATACACCTTCCTGCCTGTTGTTTAAAGGCCTACTTTTTGGACAACCATGCTTTAGTGGAGTTTTTGTTCGTGTGCATTCATCCGTTTTGCTAACTGATGGTGGTACTCTATTTTGTTAAGCAAAGTTGAGTGGCCCAGAGTGTGCCTACTTTTGATTTGAATGGATTGATTAATTTATTTTTTCCTGTTATTTTTTCCATCTTTGTGAATGTTGTCTGTTTAAAAGCTGCCATAATGTTAATTGTGTCTGTCTTACCTTTTTGGTTGTGTCATGCTAATCCCTATATGATGGGAAACTATTGCCTGCATCACTTATTTTCCCCTATTGTTTGATGAAGTTTGTCCTTCTTCATCTTGAAACTAGTAATTGCTACCAGCGGTGATGAATATGAGACTCTTGATTTTTGGCTTTACAAAAGTAATTATTGGCTGACTTTTATTGGTTGATTTTTTTTTGATACTAGTCGAGGAGAGTGAGACTCGAACCCGAGACCTCACCCCTCTTGTGCTTTTGACACGAGTGCCAATGAGCTACAAGCCCATTGGTAACTTTTATTGGTTGATTGCATTTGCCGATTCGTGTTTCTGAATTCTTCTCTATATATCAGAGATCTTTCCAGAAAATTTTTATTGTCTTAGTGCCGTATTCTGAAGAAAAGCTTTCCATCTGCATTTTGTAGATTTATGGGCAGGAGGTGCTTTAGCTGTTCTTATGCTTTACCTGGTTGAATCAATAAAGGATGTGTTGTGCTAAATATTATTCTTTTACCTGGCTGACTAAGCAAAAATATAGCAAACCAATAGGACAGCTAAGTTTAAGATGACTGTTCAAGTTATTACACCTTATTCTCTATGGTTTTCCTAAAAAAGGTTTGATTGCAGATTCAGATTTTTCTTATATTTGTTCCACTATACCTTGAGGATATTGTGATCAGGCAATTAAAATGGGTTGACTAAAGTTGCTCTAGTGGTCATACTAATCTTATTCTCTCTACAGTTTAGAATATATTTGTAGGTGGGGTATTCTAAAATTTACATTCAATTCTATGATACAATTAGCTCCATAATACTTGATATTGCTAGTATTCAGGTAGGGAAAAAACTATATTACACAAGTTGTACCAAGTTGCATACCCATTTTGTATATCATAACCAATCCAGGGTTCCCTCATCCATTTTTAGGGAATTGTTTTCCTTATTTTCTCATTTTCAAAATCTCCAATGGGATGCGATATACCAAGTAGACTTGTCATGTGGTACAGCTTGAGCACCATAGAATTTTCCTTGAGGTATCAGTAGTAGTAGCTGTACATCTTGCTGGGTTTTTACTTTATTTTCAGCTGTGGTACAAATCCTTTTGTCTAAGCTTGTGCCGGAAGGATAGTGTATCGTCTAGCTATAACTTCTCCTGTAAGATTAGACTATCGATGTTTATGTGTATAAAGTTGAGATTTAACTTTCAATTCTTCGTACATTTGGGCATGGTATGATAACTGAATGTTGGTTGATCGTTTATTTACACTTTAGTATCTGAATGGTAAAGCTCCATTGCTAATTGTTTCTTTTTTTGTTACATTCAGCTTCGACAAGGTCAAGTTTTCAACATTGAAGCTGGGAAACAGGCTCTGAGAAACATCAACTCCCTGTCATTGTTTTCAAATATTGAAGTAAATCCGAGGCCAGACGAGAAGAATGAGGGAGGAATAATTGTCGAGGTTAAGCTTAAAGAGCTGGAGCCAAGGTCAGCAGAAGTCAGCACAGAGTGGAGTATCGTTCCTGGACGTGGAGGACGCCCAACACTGGTATGTATCTTGTTTATGTAGTCTGTATTTGTTCGCTAATACCAGCTTATGGGTTTCAGTTCAATTGATCAATTGAATTCTATATTGCTGCTGTTCAGGCCTCATTCCAGCCTGGTGGAACTGTCTCTTTTGAACATCGCAACATCAAAGGGCTCAATCGGTCCATTCTTGGTTCAATAACTACCAGCAATTTCTTCTTGCCTCAGGTTAATTTTCTTCTTTATCTATGTTATGCTTTCCGATGCAGCGTGCAGGAATCATTTACAGTTTCCATGCTTTATCATTTCCTTAGGATGATCTTTCATTTAAGCTTGAGTATGTTCACCCATATTTGGATGGTGTAACAAATCCACGCAACCGCACCCTGCGTACAAGCTGCTTCAATAGTCGGAAGCTGAGCCCAGTCTTCACTGGTGGTCCAGGAGTGGATGAAGTTCCTCCGATATGGGTTGATCGTGCTGGTATCAAAGCTAACATCACAGAGGTGGTTGACTATGCTATTTTCTTCTCCATCTGTTCTTGATTTATTTAATTTCTTTGAGTGCTTTCTTAATGCATGTGTATGTTTCTTGATATGCCCAACTAGAATTTCACCCGTCAGAGTAAGTTCACTTATGGCCTTGTAATGGAAGAGATAACAACTCGCGATGAAAGCAGTAACATCTCTCCAAATGGTCAAAGAGTGTTGCCAAGTGGCGGAATTAGTGCAGATGGTCCTCCAACAACTCTTAGTGGCACTGGCATCGATCGAATGGCATTTTTACAAGCAAATATTACTCGTGATAACACCACATTTGTGAATGGAGCCGTAGTTGGTCAGAGGAATGTTTTTCAGGTTAGTTCATATCCTGCCAATCTTTTGAGTATGGGAAACCAAAATGTTAGATATGTTCGGCGGTGCAGCCAGTTAAAATTTCTTTGATCGGATGATATATTTGATGCTAAGTTTTTTCTTTAAAATGATTCATAGCTGAGACTAACCAGTTGTTTGCATTGCAGACAGTTGAGCTCAAGTTGTCTTATTTTGTGTAACTCTTTGTCTTATTTTTGTATAACTCTTTAAGCTCTTCAAGCTGCATTATCAAATACTATTATTTCATTGAGGAAGAATACAGTCACTCTGAATGTTGTATGTTGTATGTTGGCAGTTGGATACTTGGTTATTTGTTGATCTACTCTTTATGTATAGAATTAAGGTTGAGAAGTTATAATGGACCTTGTCCTTCTACTTTTTCCCTCTTGGTGAAACATATTTCCATGTTTCTAGAGTGAGGTATTTATGTATGTCTTTGTTTCCTTTGAACCAATATTTTTTGTTATTGGTTCATTGCCTTTGAACCTATATATTTTCCTTATGAATTACAGGTGGACCAAGGGCTGGGGATTGGCAGCAACTTTCCATTCTTCAACCGCCATCAGCTAACATTGACACGCTTTATCCAGTTGAAGGAGGTGGAAGAAGGTGCTGGTAAACCACCACCACCAGTGCTTGTCCTTCATGGTCATTATGGTGGCTGTGTAGGAGATCTTCCAAGTTATGATGCTTTTACCCTTGGGGGACCTTACTCTGTAAGAGGTTACAATATGGGAGAGTTGGGTGCAGCCAGAAACATCCTTGAGGTAAGAATTCCAAGAGACGAGAGTTGAAAATATGACAGACGGACAGAAAAGTGAGAGAACCTTACATATGGAAAGCATGATGCTATAAACAAAAAAAGGTTATAAATAATTATGCATGAAATAATCTGTCACATGCTGAGTGTGGTTTATAGATATAAGCTCATTGGAGTTCTGGTAAATAACTATGAACTCTTGCTGTCGTTTTGTACAAGTTCTGTTTACAAGTTTTTGGTGAAGCATTTTCCTTATCGAATGGTTCAAAGTTACTTGCTGAAAAGAAGTGACTGGTCCCATGATTCTTGATGTTGAGTTGCTGACAAGTTTTTGTTCCAATTTGACTGCAGCTTGGAGCCGAGATACGTGTACCTGTTAGAAACACGCATGTTTATGCGTTTGTGGAGCACGGCAATGATCTGGGAACTTCCAAGGATGTCAAGGGGAACCCAACTGAGGTTTACAGGCGATTGGGCCATGGCTCATCCTATGGGGCTGGTGTGAAGCTGGGTTTGGTCCGGGCTGAATATGCAGTTGATCATAACACTGGTACTGGTTCCCTGTTCTTCCGGTTTGGGGAGAGATATTGAAAGGCGCTACCCTATAGAGTTGTCTAGTGTATCTCGGCCATTAGGTTTTCGGAAGAGATGCTAAGACATTGATCTTTTGGGATGGTTAGTGTAGATTTAAAGATTGGAGTGGCTTCTTTTCCCTAAAAATCTCTCTTTGTTGCTCGGTATGAATAATAGCTGCCAAGAAGATTGCATGCCTCAATTGTCTGCTGATGTAACTCTTGAGCTTCTGCCTTTATTTGAAGTATGATAAATTTTTGTGCAGATCAACCGGGAAGGATTAAGTCTTCTTTGATCATATTAAATTATCATTCCTTTGCAAGGCTTTGCAGGTCTTTAGTTATTACTAGTTTTTCTGCACGTGCATGTGATATATTATTAATCTTAATCTTGAGAAGAACTTGATGAAGACAAAGATTTTTTTTATCCTACTCCACTCTTCTTCTCTATAGTCCTTACTGGTAATAAATTACGAGCACATATATCATGCTGTTGTGATTATTCTTCTTCACAATTATTTTTTCTGGTAAACATTATTTTTGTTCATATTTTTGCTGATTTTTCGATTGTTCTTCATAATTCTATTATTTTCATTATGTTATGAATAAATCAAGTGAATGTTCATTGTAGTTGACAATATGTAAGACTTTACTATCATCTTGGATAGTTCAAGTAAGACTTTGCTAGCTACCATCTTGGAGAACTCGATGACAACTCGTGGCCGACAATTCGATGACAACTCGTGACCGACAACTTGATGACAATTCGTAGTCGCACATTTTGAACCATTCACATTGTTATATTCACATTATTCTATTCGCACTGTTTCATTCACATTGTCCCAATTGTCTATAAATAGAGGGTGATAGATGTGATATGGATTCATTCAGAAACAAAAATAAATTGATAGATGTGATATGGATTCATTCAGAAACAAAAATAAATTCTCTCCATTATATTCCCTTATATCTTATTCTCATCTTACATTTCTTTTTTATCAAGTTCATTATCAAGGTATTATATACCATAAATTATCTTTTTTATTTTATAACACGTTATCAGCACGAGTCTCTAGCCAAATAAGTTACTTATTTCTAAAACTTTTCTTATTACTATTTTTATGCTTTCTATATATATATATAGTAGTAACATTGCCGAAAGATTTATCGAGTAAGCATATATATATTATATATTTTTTATTAGTATGCTATTATTATTACTGAAAGATTTATCGAGTAAGCATATATATTATATATTTTATGTTATGTTTTTTTATTACTTTTATATTTATATTTATATCTTTTATTATTATTGTTATTATGGTTAATATTACAAATCTTAAAATCGAGGCCCCTGAAATTTCCGGAAGAAATTTTTGTCATGGGCATTAGATGTTGAAATGCATTTAGATGTCGAGGCCCTTGAAATGCTAATAGTCTGGAAGACACAATAAAAGAAGGAAACGAAGCAAAGACTGGACGTCTTACTGTTAAAGATCTTGCAGATCTTTGGAAGAATTTAAAAGAAAATTATGACCACTAATGAGACGCCCCGACTCGTATTTACCGTACACAGTAAACACGAGCCGGAACTGTGACAACCCAGCCCAACAAGGCCTAGCATACAGTGTATATCACAAATATACGGGCTCAACAGCCCATAATAAAAACATCGATAATATCTCAACACGGCCCAATGGCCCAACAATAATAAAAATAATGCACAGCGGAAGAATTTAAATAACTAACACAAACACTGTATGCGACACATGCAACCTATGGATCCAAGCCCGTCCAAGGGATAACGCCGCAGCCTGTCTGGAATGCACCAAGCCTGTACAACAAACAACTCATCCTACGGGATGAAAGCCCGCAGGTGAGGGGTGAGTCCGAAGTGCTCACGACAATGGAAAGACGATCAATATGGACACTAAAGTTACTCAAGGCCAAAAACAATCAAAAACCGACCAAAAGACTCAACAAAATCCAATTATCCAATTTTATCTTTCCCGGCCCTGTCACGGATAAGCTAGGGTTGTACCAGGTTATCAACCTGTTCCTGGTGCCAGATCAAAAAGAACCCAGGGATAGACATCCCAAAAATAACAAACTCAGGGATCAACATCCCAATCAAACCGGCATCAACATGCCCATCACAAGTAACCCAGATCATGGCCACCACAAAACAGTCTCAAACCATCCGGTCGTACCTCTACTTACCACGTGACAATTATATTACGATCATTAAAAACAAACCGTAGGGATCGACATCCCTAACCAAAATCCCGGGATAGACATCCCATCCAAAATACCAAGGATCGACATCCTTGTCACAATTCATTAATTATACCATTACTCTTAATCCGAAAAAAAAACACAGAAAATCAACACGGGATAAACATCCCAAAAATACCCAACAAGACTCCGGGATAAACATCCCGAACCCAAAACACAGCAAAAGCACATTCGACAATGCACAATCATCAAAACATGATAACCGAGTAATATAGGCACATATTGAAGGAAATCCATCCTTACCTTGGCCGATTACTCAACTTCGGAAATAATGACCGGTCCGACGCCGGCTCCTCGGGAAACTGCCCGATATCCAAACCTATACAACAAGACCACATACACACACACAAATGCACATAAGAGTATGTCATGATGCCAAACTACGAATTAATCCCATCCCGGTTCTTATCTGATATTATTTCCATTTATCGAAAATATTTAACCATACGTATATCCGAATATAATTTCGGTACCATACTTAATTAAAACTCTTTAAAAATATTTCCATAAAATAAGTATAATTTCCAAAATAATAATCATCATATTTTTCCAACACAAAACATAATTAATTTTAATTTACAAAATACATATTTATATACATACCAAAATAATAATTTTCCAGACGAAAATAATACACATATTAAATTTCCAGAAATTAATTTCAAGGCACATATATAATTTTCCAATTAATAATAGTTTTTCCCACAACAAAACTTAATTATTTAACCAAGTAAATGTATTTATATTTTCCTAAAAATTACAGAATTAAATTGGCAGTAATTTACTCAAAATAAATACATAATTTTTTTTCCAAAATTAATTTCCAGAAATTAGACAAATGACTATATATATATCATTTTATTTAATTATTTTTCTTTTTACTGGACTGGGCCATGAACAGTGAGTTCATGCCCAGCCCAAGCCCAACCAAATACCCAGCCCAACAGCAGAAAAAACCCAGGCGCGACCCGACCAGATGCATCCGGGTCGAACGCGGGTCGGACAGCTCACCTCGGGTTGAGCAGCGCAACGACGACGGCGGACCGAGGCAGGAGAAGCGAGCACAGCAGGGGATCAGGCGGCGGCTGGCGACTCCACTGGCGGTGCAACCTCGGCGCGAGGCGGCGCGGTGGCGGAGCAGACTGGAGGAGGAGCAGATCCGCGGGGATTCGGCGGGTCAACGCCTCTAGACGGCGCGTCCGGCGGCGGAAATGCACGGGATCAGCGGCTTCGAGATCGCCATGGCCCGACGACTCCGACGAAGGTGGTGGTGCAGCGAGGGGAGGCCGGGAACGGCGGCGAGTGTGCAGTGGCAGAGGCGCCGGGTAAGGTGGCTACTGTTCCTTTTTTTTTTTCCTATTTTTCTTCTTTTTTCGTATTTCTTTTCTTTTTCTTTCTTGATTTTCTTTTATTTTCTTTCTCTCCTTTTTCTCTCTTTCTTTTTTTTTCTTCTCCTTTCTCTCCCGGCTGCCTCCTGCTGATCCTCATTTTATAACATGTTAATTACTATTTAACATGTGATTATCAAATAATGCAGTTCGTTTGCATTACGGGCGAATCCGATCCGGACCAGAAAATAACCGATACCTCCTTAGTTATTTTCCGGTGTGTTTTTCCGAGAAATTCCGAAACCCGAAAAATACCAACTTAGTTCCGAAAAATTCACGGAAAAATTACGAGCCCGGGAAAACCCTCGGTTTCGAAAAACAACGCTCGATTTACCTTAAATTAATTACCCAAGATTAATTCAACAGTAAATCACGGTAAAAAGACTTTTACAGTCCCGGTAAAAATCAAAAATTTTTATCCGGGCTGTTACAGACTACCCACCTTAAAAAGAATTTCGTCCCCGAAATTCCGTCTTATCCGTGGGTCCTACCACGATAAGATTCTGGCACACTCTGCCAGGTATTCAACCTTAACATGAGATACCACTTATACCCTTAAACGACATCTCATCTGCTTATAAATACCAAACCTCATGACTGGCATACTCACACACAGTCATGGATTCTCCACTGAGATCAAGGACAACCTCTGATTCCGAGAACAACAGCTACATCGGCGGCACAGCTTTCCCAACAAGCTCCGAGGAAGAGCCTCCAAAGAAACGGTTCAAGACGAACATCGTCGGCCTACAGGAGCATATGGTCGTTTCCCCAAAACGACGGAAGAAACGAGCCAGCAAGAAGGTTGAAGACAAGAAAGGCAAGGCGGTAGCTGAGAGCAGCACTCCGCAACAGAAGCTGACGCAACTGAACTTCTCCCTGAAGAAGATCAGCTCGGCGGTGGCGCAAATAGAACTAGCGTGTGCGGAACTGTTCCCACATATGCAAAATGTAAAACAGCTTGTAAAAGATCTTGAGAAGCAAGTAGCTCCGTAGAGTATCCCTTCTCCTGTTGTAAACCTTATAAATTAAATAAAATAAGTTTTCCTTTCAAAATAAAACTCTTGTGCTAAACAAAACATCTCAAGCAAAATAAAACTTGACACTAAAAATATGAAATCAAACATAAAGAAGTCAAAAATAAAGCTCATTTAACAAAATCAAAACAAAAAGAAATTAAAACCAAAACATGTTTCCATGAACGGTGTTCGTATCGGACGTGAACATCCTCGAATCACGAAACGTAACGTACAACTAACGGTGACGTCGGTTAACCTCGTGAAAAAGAT
>JAKUCV010004020.1:3829-79827 GCA_028386065.3 Turnera subulata | reverse complement strand
ATGGAAGAGGTGTTCTTCCTAGAGGACCATGGGACACTGAGGACTTCATACTACGGCTCAGCAAACTCCGTGATGTTCTTCATCTCGGATAGGCTTCAAGAGTTCAACTTGGAGTCCACTTGCCAGACTGTGGAGCAAGGTGCTTACTACCAGCTCGCAATGACAGCCCAGAGCATACCCAGAATGACTCGGCTACCTCCAACCTCGCCAAAGGTACGGCTACTGGTGTGGAACTGCAGAGGAGTGGCAAGACGTGCACAAGAATTCTCGCGTACTTTGAGGGGCTTGAAGAACCAGTACAAGCCCAACATGGTTCTTCTGACGGAGACGCAGTGGCAACCACGGGACAATCATGGTCTCATCCCACTCCGGTTCCCACAAGCTAACCGCTTCGAGATTCCTGGCCAGCGCGACAGAGGCGGCATGTGGTTCTCGTGGAGCGACAGAGTCACGGTCAACGTCAACAGTGACGCAAACAGTTTCCGTGTCAACGTCGTTGCAAACCGTTAATGTATTTCTATTTTTATAAAATATCAAAAATCAATGTATTATCTCCCTTTTTATAAAATATAAAATATCCAAGTAATATTTCTGTTGTACTTCCAGTTTTATCAATTTCAATAATATTTGTATTTTCGCATATTTGTGGCATCATTTACCTCTTATGTGTATGTTCCGCGACAACTGGCGTCCCTCGACTGGATCCATAATGCACTAACTAAATGATGTAAAATAATAAACAACTGGAGCGAACTAAGCAAACAAGACAACAAACACACAAAGATTGCCCAACAAGACCTAAAGCCCGCTCCGCTACCAAAATGAGACGCCCCGACTCGTATTTACCGTACACAGTAAACACGAGTCGGAACTGTGACAACCCAGCCCAACAAGGCCTAGCATACAGTGTATATCACAAATATCCGGGCTCAACAGCCCATAATAAAAACATCGATAATATCTCAACACGGCCCAATGGCCCAACAATAATAAAAATAATGCACAGCGGAAGACTTTAAATAACTAACACAAACACTGTATGCGACACATGCAACCTATGGATCCAAGCCCGTTCAAGGGATAACGCCGCAGCCTGTCTGGAATGCACCAAGCCTGTACAACAAACAACTCATCCTACGGGATGAAAGCCCGCAGGTGAGGGGTGAGTCCGAAGTGCTCACGACAATGGAAAGACGATCAATATGGACACTAAAGTTACTCAAGGCCAAAAACAATCAAAAACCGACCAAAAGACTCAACAAAATCCAATTATCCAATTTTATCTTTCCGGGCCCTGTCACGGATAAGCTAGGGTCGTACCAGGTTATCAACCTGTTCTTGGTGCCAGATCAAAAAGAACCCAGGGATAGACATCCCAAAAATAACAAACTCAGGGATCAACATCCCAATCAAACCGGCATCAACATGCCCATCACAAGTAACCCAGATCATGGCCACCACAAAACAGTCTCAAACCATCCGGTCGTACCTCTACTTACCACGTGACAATTATATTACGATCATTAAAAACAAACCGTAGGGATCGACATCCCTAACCAAAATCCCGGGATAGACATCCCATCCAAAATACCAAGGATCGACATCCTTGTCACAATTCATTAATTATACCATTACTCTTAATCCGAAAAAAAAAACAGAAAATCAACATGGGATAAACATCCCAAAAAAACCCAACAAGACTCCGGGATAAACATCCCGAACCCAAAACACAGCAAAAGCACATTCGACAATGCACAATCATCAAAACATGATAACCGAGTAATATAGGCACATATTGAAGGAAATCCATCCTCACCTTGGCCGATTACTCAACTTCGGAAATAATGACCGGTCCGACGCCGGCTCCTCGGGAAACTGTCCGATATCCAAACCTATACAACAAGACCACATACACACACACAAATGCACATAAGAGTATGTCATGATGCCAAACTATGAATTAATCCCATCCCGGTTCTTATCTGATATTATTTCCATTTATCAAAAATATTTAACCATACGTATATCCGAATATAATTTCGGTACCATACTTAATTAAAAATCTTTAAAAATATTTCCAAAAAATAAGTATAATTTCCAAAATAATAATCATCATATTTTTCCAACACAAAACATAATTAATTTTAATTTACAAAATACATATTTATAAACATATACCAAAATAATAATTTTCCAGACGAAAATAATACACATACTAAATTTCCAGAAATTAATTTCAAGGCACATATATAATTTTCCAATTAATAATAGTTTTTCCCACAACAAAACTTAATTATTTAACCAAGTAATTGTATTTATATTTTCCTAAAAATTACAGAATTAAATTGGCAGTAATTTACTCAAAATAAATACATAATTTTTTTTTCCAAAATTAATTTCCAGAAATTAGACAAATAACTATATATATATCATTTTATTTAATTATTTTTCTTTTTACTGGACTGGGCCATGAACAGTGAGTTCATGCCCAGCCCAAGCCCAACCAAATACCCAGCCCAACAGCAGAAAAAACCCAGGCGCGACCCGACCAGATGCATCCGGGTCAAACGCGGGTCGGACAACTCATCTCGGGTTGAGCAGCGCAACGACGACGGCGGACCGAGGCAGGAGAAGCGAGCACAGCAGGGGATCAGGCGGCGGCTGGCGACTCCACTGGCGGTGCAACCTCGGCGCGAGGCGGCGCGGTGGCGGAGCAGACTGGAGGAGGAGCAGATCCGCGGGGATTCCGGTGGGTCAACGCCTCTAGACGGCGCGTCCGGCGGCGGAAATGCACGGGATTAGCAGCTTCGAGATCGCCATGGCCCGGCGACTCCGACGAAGGTGGTGGTGCAGCGAGGGGAGGCCGGGAACGGCGGCGAGTGTACAGTGGCAGAGGCGCCGGGTAAGGTGGCTACTGTTCCTCTTTTTTTTTTTTTCCTATTTTTCTTCTTTTTTCGTATTTCTTTTCTTTTTATTTCTTGATTTTCTTTTATTTTCTTTCTCTCCTTTTTCTCTCTTTCTTTTTTTTTCTTCTCCTTTCTCTCCCGGCTGCCTCCTGTTGATCCTCATTTTATAACATGTTAATTACTATTTAACATGTGATTATCAAATAATGCAGTTCGTCTGCATTACGGGCGAATCCGATCAGGACCAGAAAATAACCGATACCTCCTTAGTTATTTTCCGGTGTGTTTTTCCGAGAAATTCCGAAACCCGAAAAATACCAACTTAGTTCCGAAAAATTCACGGAAAAATCACGAGCGCGGGAAAACCCTCGGTTTCGAAAAACGACGCTCGATTTACCTTGAATTAATTACCCAAGATTAATTCAACAGTAAATCACGGTAAAAAGACTTTTACAGTCCCGGTAAAAATCAAAAATTTTTATCCGGGCTGTTACAACTAAAAATGGTTATTCTCCCAAATTTTATTACAAGTGTATACATCTGAGGTTTCTATTTCAAATAAATTATCAGATGAAATTGTGGAGAATATATTACTGATGGTGATACAAGAAAAATCTCTATTTTTACACTTTAAATGTGCTCCTACAGTAGCAATATGGTGAAAAAAAAATTCACAAAATATTTGAATTTTTTTTCATGCCTCATGGTGGCAAAACAGAATAACGAGTTATAAAAAAAATATTATCAATCCGGTCCAATTGACTCTGCTCCATTCCATGAAGTGAAAGCGATAGTATAATTATATTTTTTGTCGTAGCCATGGATGTGATTCTGGAAGAAATTGTCCTAATTACTATAACTGTAATGGTTATAACAATGATAAAGCTAAGGAAAAATATGCATATTTATATTATTATTACATTATGGATCTATTACTGGAGAACATTCACACAGAGGAATTGTTCTCATACAACAAGTTAAAAACAATTATTTATATATTTTTTATTATCTATTGGGTACAACATTGACTCTAAAACTTTGAGCTTCACTGTTGATGTTGACCCTAACACTCTCGTTCCAAGAGAACCACATACCACCCATGTTGTTTTCACCAGGAAGCTTAAACCGATTTGTTGGAGGAAAGCAGAGTGGAATAACTCTATGATTTTCTTCAGGTTGCCACAAGGTTTCGGTAATTAGTACCATGTTAGGCTTGTACTGATTCTTCAGATCCCTTAAGGTGCGCACGAAATCTTGGGATCGTCTTGCTACTCCCCTACAATTCCATAGTAGTAGTCTAACCTTAGGCCATGTAGGCGGTAACTCAGACACTCTAGGGATACTCCAAGCCATCATGGAAACTTGATAATAACTACTCTCATTCAGAAATTGACAAGAAGGCTCTAGCTGAAATTTCTGAAGTCTTTCAGAAATGAAAAACATAATAGAATTAGCCGAGCCATAAAAGGAAGCCCTTAGGTTGCTTTGGTTCTCTAGGAAGAAAGTTTCTTCCATAGAAGTTACAAAGAACCTAGAAGAATAGAGCTCATCAACAAAAACCAAACTAGGAATTCTTGCAAGCTCACTCGGTAATTCCTCTTGCTGCTCATTCACCATAGTATATGCTAACCTATTCTTCCTTCCAAGAGAGGCACCCTCAACAAAGAAGACAGTACTCGGGGAAGGCATCTTTATTTTGTTGTGTTTTTCTGAATCTTTCTGTTTTCCACCACATAACTCTCCTTCCTTCTTATACTCTGAATTTAGAAAGCAAGACGTCTGTTTTTCAAAACGTGGACCCTTTTCTACGGAAAGATCCGAGACAAATTTCAGTGATTAGAAATGTGAATTATTTTTCGCAAAACTCCAAAGCTTTTTCTATCTTCAAGGATTTGCTTTTTGAAAAGGTTTGCCATCACATTAATTATTGTTCAATCACTTTGATTTTTCTGTCATCAATTATGAGTGGCACAGAGTAATTTAAAACGAGTATACAATAGCCTGAAGTTTGCATATAACAGCCTGAAGCAGGTACTAGCCTGCAGCTGGCAAATAATTTTTCCCAAGTTACTAAATATATAGTTTGCACAGCCCGAAGCTGGCACCAACTAGAAGTTGGCTGATGGATTTATTGTTTGGCATGACCGGTTGGGCCATCCTGGATCAATAATGATGCATAGAATTATTACAAATTCATTTGGTTATCCACTGAAAAAAACCAGAAGATTTTTTAATGTAATGAATTTTCATGTGCTGCTTGTTCACAAGGAAAATTAATTATCCGGCCTTCATATGATAAGGTTGGTTTAGAATCACCAGCATTTTTGGAAAGAATCCAGGGAGACATTTGTGGACCTATACATCCACCGTGTGGACCATTTAGATATTTTATGGTATTAATTGATGCATCAACTAGATGGTCCCATGTGTGCCTATTGTCCTCACGCAATTTGGCGTTTGCACGTTTATTATCACAATTGATCAGCCAAATTGCGGGCACACTTCCCTGATCATACAATAAAGACTATACGTCTTGATAATGCTGCTGAATTCACCTCTAAGGTATTCAATGACTATTGTATGTCAATTGGAATTGTGGTTGAACATCCTGTAGCTCATGTTCATACCCAAAACGGTCTACCAGAATCGTTGATTAAACGTCTCCAATTGATTGCTAGGCCATTATTGATGAGATGTAAACTACCCGTTACTGCTTGGGGACATGCTATTTTGCATGTAGCAGCACTTGTGCGCATCAGGCCAACAAGTTATCATAAACACTCCCCAATTCAATTGGTTCATGGTCACGAACCTAATATCTCCCATCTTCGGACCTTTTGGTTATGCAGTATATGTGCCTATTGCTCCATCACAGCGAACTAAAATGGGTCCTCAAAGAAAATTTGGAATATATATTGGATATGAATCTCCATCAGTTACAAAATAATTGAAACCATTGACTAGAGATTAGAGATTTATTTACAGCAAGATTTGCTTATTGTTAATTTGATGAAAGTGTTTACCCAACATCAAGGGGAGAAATTAAGCAACTGGATCAAGGGATTATTGAAATGCTATATCAATATCTAGTTTTTTGATACTCGAACAAATTAGTGTGAACCTGAAGTTCAAAAGGTGATTCATTTGCAAAAATTGATAAATCAATTGCCAGATACATTTGTTGATCTAAACAGAGTGACCAATTCTTATATACCAGCTGCAGATGCTCCTATTCAGATTAATGTTCCTGGAGAATAATTAAAGAATGCAAATGAATCTAGAGTACGCCAGAAGCAATGAATACCACTTGGTTCCAAAGATAAAAATTCTCAATAGAGAAAGGAGCAAAGATACAAGATGGTTGCAATGAGAAAATAAAATCTCCAGTAGATGTTCAAGTTGAAAGTCCTCAAGAAGAGGAAAATCCTCCAGAAGAGGTTCCTGACAAAATTGATAAAGTTTCAGAAGTAACTCAGGTACCTGAAGTAAATGAAAATGATGAGATTTCGTTCAATTATACTGTGTGAGGAACAAAATGGAACCGACGTGAAATAACCAGTGTAGGCGCATAAATGATTCGCCAAATTAGAGAGACGTAATTAAGGCTGTGTTAGACTCGCTTATGAAGCGAGAAGTTTTCCGGACCTGTAGTCCGTACACCTGATGGTGTAAAACTGGTCAGGTTATAATTGGATATTTGTGCGAAAAAAAAATTTAATAGTGAGACATAAAAGCACAACTTGTCGCACAATGTTTTACCCAACGACCTGGTAGTGATTATGAGGAGACATACTCCACTCTGGTGGATGCAATTACTTTTCATCATTTAATAAGTCTGACAATGCATGAAAAACTAGAATTGCATCTAGTGGATGTTCTTACAACCTATTTTTATAGATCCATAAGTCATGACATATACATGTGAATCCTTGAAGGATTCAAGTTGCCTGAAGCAACTAATTCCCTTGAATATACTTAACTAAACCAAAACGATATTTACATGGTTTGAACCAATTTGGATATGTATGGTATAATCATGCTTGCATATATATTTTATGTATTTTATTTGATCAATGCATGTGTGACTTTATTATTATTTTTATTTTTGTTGATATTTTTGATCTATATGTGAATTTTGTTATTATGTTTATTTGTGATTTAAATATTATTGGAATTCCTGAAGAATTTTCCAAAAGCAATGCATATTTAAAGAAAGAGTTTGAAATGAAAAATCTTGAAATAATTAGTTTGGTCCTAAGTACCATTTCAGTGCAGTTTATCTTGTTAGTAACATAAAGCCTGAAACTTTTTGCAATAAACTTAGTAGGTGAAACGCCCGTGTCCCAATTTATTAATATAAAATAGAATTTAAATATAAAATGACTAAATTGCCCTTATCATTCCCGGGACACGAAAATCATCAACTAAACACCCGTATCCCAAATAGCCCATTATATTAATTACAACATGAGAAGTGACCAAAATGCCCTTCTACCCTGGATACGTTATCAACGACATGATCAACATTTAATCAAATAATAAATAATACAATGGAATCAAGTACGTAGCGGAAGACAAAAGTACATAGCAACGTGCATGCAATGAACCCTTTGGATCCGACCCGAGGAGGAAAGCACCGCCACCTGCTGATTTGCACCACTGCTCACAGCACTATTAACCTGTGACAAGACTGTGAGGGGGTGAGACCAACCACTGTCTCACCGCAAACAAATGAACCATAGTATACAACTACAAATCAACCACAAATACACCGACATTAAGCAATAGTAATCACAGTGCACAAACAAGTCACAATACACAACACAAGTCATCATCAGACTTCAAACCATCACTTATCATTACTTATATTATTATCGTTGTTATTAGGTTTAAATATTTTATTAGGGCCCTCTACTGTGTGCGTCGAGGTCGGTCCCGTCTGATCAGACAACCAGGGCATAAGCCCAAATACAATCAGGGCCCAAGCCCAAATATCATCATAGAGAGAGAGAGAGAGAGACAGAGAGAAAGAGGGAGGTAGAAAGGGGGAGGTAGAAAGAGGAAGGTAGAAAGAGGGAGGTAGAACCGGTCATCACAGACCCATATGCAAAACCGCATATACCATGCTATCCCGCATGCAATCCCGAGGGGTATCACTTCCCGCTCGAACCAACCGATCAACAGCCCCACAGTAGAATATTTTTATTGTACATTATTCTCAGTTATACTTAATGGGTTATGTGTGTGCCATACGTTATGATTATACAGGGTTGTGTGGATTTAATATCTTATTCTCAAGTCCGGGCCTCCAGCCCACAGTCCACCACACAAACCACAAACCTATATATATCATGTTATTCAACATAACAAAACAAGCCATGCTCGACAGGCACAATATATCACGTCGGAAAACAGGTCACATAATCAGGCACGCCACATAAAAGGTATCATCAACATAACACACTATGCAAATAGCAACATCAACACAACAAGCATACACGCATACAACATTCAATGCCAACAAATATTATCACTTTGTATATCATGTTAATTAACCGAGTATTGTAGGCAGTAATGCATACAAAGGTTTATATGTCCTCACCTGGGCCATATCAATTGTCTCGAAACTTGGAGCTTTGTTCTGCCTCGACATTCCTGTGCCCTCAACATCCTACCACATATACGTCACTTAAGACTCTTATTCATGACAAATACTAAATGTATGCTAAAGATGAAATGATGATAAAGAAGATTAGTTTACAAGTGACAGCCTGCTGGATTTATTTACAAAGTCTCTTCCTACTTCAATATTTGGGAAGATGATAAAGAAGATTAGTTTACGGCGACTTCGAGACATCAATGAAGGTCAAGATAAGGGGGAGCAGAATATGCACAAAAAGAGAGGCCAAAATAAGGGAGAATAGAATACGCACTGCACTCTTTTTTCCTTCACCAGGTTTTTATCCCACTAGGTTTTTCTTGGTAAGGTTTTTAACGAGGCAGTTTTTCCGAAGCATATTCTATCCTATCTTCTACAATGACATTCAAGGGGGAGTGTTATGAATAAATCAAGTGAATGTTAATTGTAGCTGACAATAAGTAAAACTTTACTACCATCTTGGATAGTTCAAGTAAGACTTTGCTAGCCACCATCTTGGACAACTCGATGACAACTCGTGGCCGACAACTCGATGACAACTCATCACCGACAACTCGATGACAACTCGTAGTCGCACATTTTGGACCATTCACATTGTTGTATTCACATTGTTCTATTCACAATGTTCCATTTACATTATCCCAATTGCCTATAAATAGAGGGTGATAGATGTGATATGGATTCATTCAGAAACAAAAATAAATTCTCTCCATTATACTCCCTTATATCTTACTTTTATCTTACATTTCCTTTTTATCAAGTTCATTATCAAGGTATTATAAACCATAAATTACTTTTTTTTTATAACACAATAATTATTGTTCTTTGTATTATTTTGTATTTTTTGATAAAATATGAATAAATGCTTATATATTGATCATTATCCTGAGAAGAACTAATGTACACAAAGAGGTTTTTATAGTTTTATTTATAAATTGATCATTGTTAACAATATTTGTTATTTTTTTATATTTTAAATTATATAATTTTAATTATTAAATTATTTTACTAATGAATGAGATTATTAAATTATATTATTATTTTTCACTATTATTCTTTTTATAGGCGTTATTCATGTTGGTAGTTTTTGTTAACCATTGGACTGTACTTCAATTTTTTTCTTCAATCTTCCTGTTGATAATAAACTACAAACATATCAGTCATGAATTCTTATGATAATTTTTTTCCCCTTATTTTTTTGTAGACATTGTTAGTTTTCATAATTTTCATTAACTATTCGATTGTTCTTGAATTTTTCCTCCATAATTCTTGTTGATAATAAATTAAAAATACATCTGTCATGAATTTTTGTGATTATTTTTCTCCATCATTATTCTATTTTGTAGAAGTTATTCTTATTCATAATTTTTGTTGACTCGCCAACTGTTTTTCCGTATAGTAGTATTTTTTTTTCAATAATACTTGTTTTCGGTAATTTTTTTTTTAGACAACCATTGTTCATCATTTGTGAAAAATACGTGTCAAAATACATAATGGGTTCTATGTCCTGTGGGACGCCATATTCCCATACCTTACAATCCAAATTTCCATACCATACAATCCAAGGACTGATTCCCTAGATGTGCTAAAGCATACGCCACATTATTTGACTTCCTAGTTACTTTATTAGTCTTCCTAAGTTTTGGTAATTATTGAAAAAATATGAATAAAGGCTTATATATTAATCCTTATCTTGATAAGAATTTATATTTAGACAAAGATTTTTTTTAACATTACAAAAACAAACCAATATGAATTGTGTAAAAATATTTTTGTATTAGAATTAAATTTTACAAATTAATTATTGTTAATAATATTTAGTAAATCTTTTATCTTCTCAACCATATTATTTTAATTATTAAAACTAAAAAAATAAAAAGTAAAAATAAAAGAAAGACATATAACAAATATTTCTTTTGGAAGAGGCGAAATTAAAGACTGCATATCAATGTAAGGACACGGTAAAAAAAATCTACATGTTGTTTCTTTTTGTTGTCATAAAATAGATTTGTATTGTGTTTACAGAATTTATTTATCAAAGAACTTTTTAACAAATAAAAATAAAAAGAAATTATGATCAACAACAAATCTTGACAGACGAACGAATTGATAATTGAAGGTATTTGTATACAACATTAGACTCGTCATAACATTCAATTAATCAAAATAAGGCTCACATATACAGTCCTGTTTCAATAATATCATCATCAACGACGAGACAAAGGATGAATATTGGGAAATAAAAAAGAAACCCCAATGGTCCAGGCTTCGAGTCCTGGTAGAAGTGGGTGTATGCAAATTGTGCTATTGGTAGTGGTCTCACCTCACAAGGGTGATGCATCGAGCCACGGGGAGATATTAGTCCGGTAGTTGACTGGGATACACTTCTAGCATCGAAAGAAAAAAAATAAATAAACAAAAGAAGACGAAACCATTGATATGTAATATCTGATCCTTTAAGCTTATACAAATCAATACCTGATTCTTTGAGCTTACACAAACGATAATCGGGTAATCAAACAAAAACAAAGCCCTAAACTACCTCAACGCTCACTGAAATATTCAATTAAGAACGCTGATAAACTATACTCGATAAGAAAAACAATCGTGCGTTTCTTGAGTTTCAGATGAGTGGTTTGACGATTTTGTAATAACCCAGCCCAATATATTTATGTATGGGTTGAGTATTACAAACCCTAACCCAATAAATAAAGAAAAAACCCTAGCCCAAGCTAATATTTAAAGGAGGAAAATTTATGTTAACAAAACAGAGGAGTAGCTCACATTAATATTTTTCTAGCAACCAAACTCAATAGAAAACTAAATTGAACTCTATTCTCTATAGAGCTTTTAACCGAGGACGAATAAGGAGGTTAGTCTTTCTACCATCAACAAGGAAGGGCCTTCTTTAAGATGAGTATTTAACCCTAAATCCTCATATTACTCTACCGATTTTGTGGTTAGTGAATGCAATTTTATGGTTAGAGAGGAGATTTTGATTTCTGGAATGGGGAAAAATTCAATTGGGAGTTAAGTGGTGATTATCGGTTTGGAGTTCAAGAATTAGCAATTAATTTCGTATTCAATATGGAGACTAATAGGGCTCATTTTATTTCACCAAAAATCTTGTCGAATCTATTTTATTGTGGTTTTTACGGATCATTAATCGAAGTTTTGTACAATTTTTAATAAATGGAACAGTAGGAGGTGTACAGTCTGCTTCCTCCAGTATTTGATCCCAATTTAGAAATTTACCATAAATTGTAGAAAATGAACTAGAGGATTCAATTTTTATGGTTGGAAATATTGTTAAGTATATTTTCCAGTGGTTTTAATTTCAGAATTTTTAGAATTCTTTACAGTGAGATATTTGGAAAATACCTAGAGGAGGTCTGTTTATGGAAGTTGGCTGAAGGGTCTGATTGCGAGAATTATTGGGAATAAAATACAAGGGTTTAGGAAGATTGTAAATTATGCATGGAATGGTAATTGTGTCTAGTCTTTTAGGAAATTTATAGAGTTGGATTTGGAGTCTTGTACGAATTATTATGCATTATTAAGTAAGGGTTGTGCAGAAAACAGTTTCTGCCTATTAAGGAGAACCTAATAAAAACATATGTTTTGGTGATTATAGGTTCTCATTCTTCACCTTGAGTTCCAATTGGATATTTAGAGCGTATAAGGTAAGTGAATCCTCATACTCTCTATGTTCTAGTAATGTAATAGTATTTTAGAAAATTATCCTTTTGAAAACTATATGTACGTATTTGCTCATATTTTGCCTACAACTAGGGACAAGCACATGGTATTTTGATATCAGTTTTGTATACTAATTAATGATGATTATAGTATATGTTTTCATGAATATCAAGAATTTTCTTTGCTTGGGAGATATTATTTTTATCATGACTTCAAAGAGTTTTAAAGTGAAAGTATGAGATTATATGTTTTGAATATCCTCTCTCAATGTATGTGGATTTTTATGTTATGATTATGGAATGGTACCCATGGCCAACAAGTGAAAATGTTGGTTGACCAACGGGTTAGAATAGTTGGATATGAACCCATGGCTAACGATTGTGAGTTGGTTGACCAACGGGTATAATAGTTGGTAGTTTACCGATATAATTTTTGGGAGAGTGATACATTGTTTTCCATGTTTCTGAATGTTGAAAGAGCTACTGATTTTAACGTTTAAAATCATTTATATGAAAATATTTGTTTCATCAGATATATTTCTTGCATAGTTATTCATGATAAATTGTGTTTGTTACAGTAGATTGTGTAAGGTGAAACTTACTAAGCTAGTGGTAGCTTACCCCCCATTTCCTTCCCCCACAGGTTAAAGTTAAGGTGGTGCAGATTTCTGATCGGCGAGAGGCATTTCCTACCTTTGAGTCGTTGTCAGTTTTCAAACACTATTTATATTTTGAGAGGATTGGATTAATGTTTTATGTGGTGACTTGAAGATGTTTTAAGCTTTATGTTAAGATTGAAAGTATTTTATTTGGTTTAATATTTACTCCATATGAGAATTTTTTAAATACTTTTAAAAGACTTTATTTATTCAATTATTTTGTTTTCTTTTAACAATTGTTTAATGGCTACATATACCCTTAGTATTTTGGTTTGGGTGATATGGCCGTATTATGCCTGGTTTTGGGGCGTGACAGATTTGATATGCCGTAATATATATTTATATTAATGGAATAGAATCATGAGTCATGAATCTATTTTTTTAGGTTTGCTATACATATATAATACATATTTTATACAAACAGAAGATTCCGAAAGCGTAAATTTCCACGAGAATATAGCTCAAAATCGATTGTAAGATTTTTGGCTAGATGTTAAGTAGAGTTTTTCCTTCAAAGATTATAGAACTCTAGCCGAGATGTTTCTTGCCTCAGTACGTTTCTTAATCTTCATTTTTTCAAGAGTTTATTCTTTTATTTAATTTAATGAAGGGTAAGGTTGATAGAATATGTAGAGTTTACTGAAAAAAGTGGTAGACAAATCGGTTTATTCTTGGTGTTTTTGTTTAATGAAGGTGGTTTATGATCATTAAGCCATTAATTATAATATAACAATAAAAAAGTGAAGGGTATTTTAATATTTCAATTTCGCAAGTTTTTGTGACTTCGTGCTTTTATATATAGATTAATTTTTTAGGATCACATCCTTAGTAGTTTTTTTTTGAGCCTCGGAGAATTTCATGCTTTCGAGTAATTGTCTTGACCTTTTGTCTTTGATTGAAGTATGATGGTTAATTCTGAGCGTCAAATTAGTTCTCCCGTTCGTCCGGTTGGCATGAGGAATCTAGCCTTTTAACTAATCATGTGCAGTTATTTTGGGGACTACCTGTTTGGTGAATAAAATTGTGATGACATTGCTCTGTGCACTTTGAAGTAGTATCAGTTCAAATAGTATTAGTTCTACTTCTGAAATGAATGTCAATCATAATAATTAGGAATCAACATGATCATTTAATTCTCAATTCAATCAATAATATAACCCATTAGGTCTTAAAATTAATTATCTTCCATTGATGGCATGAGGTTGAAGACATACTGGTGAGCCGATCATGCTGTCTTCTAAATTTTTTTTAGGAAAGTCTTCTAATTTTTTTTAATCTCCTCTTGATTTGTCTTTGATGTCTTCATGAGGAATAAATTTCTCTCTCATCTTTGTCTATCAACAATTTCCAGTTGGTGTAACAAAACGTTAAGCGACTGGAGAGAGAGAGAGAGGACCTATTTCATAATATTCTATTTATACACCTTATCAAGTGTATTAAAAAAAATATAATAGTTGACCAATAGTATTTTGCCGCATCATTAAATAAAATCTAATATTATATGTGCCACATAAAAAGAAATATTCTTAAGTTTTCCCACATGGAACATATGATATTATACGTTTAATGGTCAAATAACATAATGTGAGAAATAATCCTAATGATCAACATCACATCAATAAGCAAAAACCAACAAGGATCACAACGATTTCGTGTTAATTATTTGCAACATGGTTCCTTCCATGTATCACATATTAATTCCGTACTCACTTTACTTAATTATTTGCAAACGTCATGGTCCATTTTATGTCTTCAATGAAGACCAATTTTGTCTGCACACTTATATACTATCATCTAGGCATACAAATATAATTAGAAAAAATTAGATAAATCAGAAACAATCCATCAAGAGCTCAAAGTGTCAATGAAATTACTATAATCAATCATGAAGAGGATTTTTAATAAACACCCATCTTACTGACATACAATGTAAATATCATAGGTGACAACCCTCTTGTTATTAGATTCATACTCACACTTAGTACTTTCATTTAATTTCTTTATCCAACTGCTTATTTTCTAATCCTAATGTTGGATAAATATTTTCATCAAAATGACAATGAGCAAACCTTGCTGTATAAAAATCTCCAGTTATTGGTTCCAAATATTTTATAATTAATGGAGATTCATATCCAACATGTATTCTCAATCTTCTTTGAGGACACATTTTAGTTCACTGTGGTGGAGCAATTGACACATATACTGCACAATCAAAGGTCTAAAGATGGGAGATATTAGGTTTATCACCATGAACCAATTGAATAGAGAAGAGCTTATGATAACTTATTGGCCTGAAGCACACAAGTGCTGTTGCATATAAAATAGCACGTCCCCAAGCAGTAATAGGGAGTTTATTTCTCATTAGCAATATAGTCTTGCAATTATTCAGAAATATCTATTAAACGATTCACCCAGATCGTTTTTGGTATGAACATGAGCTACAGGATGTTCAACCACTCTTTCCAATGATATGCATTAACCATTGGAGGTATACACCAGTACTATTAAGACATATAGTCTTATAACATAATTTGGGATGTGCGCCCGGAATTGGCTTAATTATAAAAGTAAGTGCGCAAAATGCCAAATTGCGTCTAATAAGCACACATTAGACTATCTAGTCGATGCATCAAAAATAAAATCGTAAGATTACCTAAATGGTCCAGCTGGCGGATTTATTAGTCCGCGTACATCTCCCTGAATTATTTTCAAAATTGCTGATGATTCTAAGCCAACCTTATCATCTGAAGGCCAGATAATTAATTTTTCTTGTGAGCAAGCAAGCACATAGAAATTCATTTGAATGAAAAAACTTCTAGTTTTTTAGTGAATGACCAATCGAATTTTCAATATTACTACGCATCAATACTGATCCCGGATGGCCCATCCGGTAATGCCAAGCAAGAAATCCATAAGCCAACTTTGAGTTGGTGCCAGCTCCGGGCTATACAAACTGTGTATTTTAATAACCTAGGAAAAATTATGTGCTAACTTCAGGCTAGTGCCAGCTTCAGACTGTTGTGTGCCAGCTTCAAGCTGCTGTATGCCAGCTTCAAGCTACTGTGTGCCAGCTTTTGGCTAGATATGATAACTTTTAATGACTCGATAAAATAAAGAGATATTCAACATCTCTTTCATTTATTGTCTCAGCATAATATCCGTTTAAAACGAATGTTTAATAAATTATTTTGAGACTTGAATAAAATATCCTTCACTTTTCTTTTATTATTATAAGTAGCAAAATTTGTGCTCTTCAGGAGTATAATAAAATTTATGCTCTTCTAGAGCGTAAATATATGCTTTTCCAGAGCCTAAATATATGCTCTTCTAGAGCATAGTAAAACTTGTGCTCTTCTAGAGTATATTAATCTCCTTCTCATGTTGAAATTGTATTTTATCATATGCTACATACAAATAATTTCCATTTATTAAATACAGAATGTGTTATTGCATTGTCTTCACGACAAATGCCCGAGTTGTTATTCTAGAAACCATAATTTCATATTCACATCAAAAATTTTAGCAGATATAACACATTGCAAAATAAATATAAGTAAAAATAAAATATAAAATAAATAAAATGCAATAAAATATAACACATAATAACATGATAAAGCTAAACATAAAATAAAATTATTTTTTTGTACTATTATCTTAAAATATATATTTGCTTGTACCTTTAGGGTTAGCAAGATAAATAATAATATCCATAAATGAATCCATCAAGAAGTTAATATCATGGTCATCATCTAGAACAAAATTAGTTTCAACAATATTAGATTTGTCATTTAGGGACTTTTGGTAAAGTTCTACCTGATGCCTTGCTATATGCATGTTTTTGACTAATGCCTTGTCATGCCATATCTATAGCAAGCTGCCTCATGATTCTTCTTTTCATGATTATTTCTCTCATTCGTGTGATTCATACGTTTTCTTTATTTGTCCGGTGATTTAAAGCCTTACTATTATTGTAACCATTATGATCACGATTATTGTAATGGTTCCTTCTATGTCCACGTCCACGTCCATGACCACTACCTTGGTCACGACCAAAATTATCATATATAGCCACATTCACTTCAGGGAATGGGACAAAGCTAGTTGGACGGGATTCATGATTTTTCATCAATAGCTCGTTATTTTATTCAGCCACGAGGGCACATGAAATCAAGTCTGAATGTTTTGTGAAACTTTTTTCACGATATTGTTGTTGCAGGAGTACGTTTGATGTATAAAAAGTGGAGTCAGTAATATTTTTCCACATAATTTCATCTGAGAACTTATTCGAAAGATAGCTGAATTATATTTGTGCACAGATTTAAAATCTTGCAACCTCATATGCACATACTCATAACGAGCTTTTGAGAGTATGACTATCTTCTGGTGATCATATATTTCTTTTAAATTCTTCCAAAAATCTACAGGATCTTTGACAATAAGATATTCAATCTTCAAATTATCATGAAGTTGATGGCAAAGAATGATTATGCCTTTTGTCTTATCTTAGCTAGATTTTATGGTGTCTCCCAGACCATTAGCATCTAAATGTAGTTCTGTATCTAGTACCCATGACCGATAATTTCTTCCGAAATATCTATGACCTCAAATTTAGGTTTCATAAGATTGCTATGGTAATAATAGTAGCATCAACAAAAAGTATTAAAATGACAACGACAAGAAGTATTTTAGAATTAAATACCTTAGTAGATTAGAGCTTCGTGCTATGATTAAGTACCACAAATATAGATTTTATATTAACAATACTAGATTGTAATAAGAAAAATTGTAAATACTTACCTCAGTACGATAGAGTCTCGTGTTCTATAGGATCATACATCCGTGTCCTTGATCACAAAGATAGGGGCTAAAGTCTGGTGGATGACTTGTGGCCACATGATTAGAGCGTGATTAACGGCTTTGATCACCAGTGTGGTGCGATCGTGCTGATAACGTGTTATAAATTAAAGAAAGTAAGTACCAAGATGTTAGATTTGAAAAGATAATAATATGCAGTCGATGTTGAAAGAGAATACTTTTGAGAAGACATGATCAGAGGGAATGATGAAAGAATGAAAGGAGAAATATAAGAGAGAGAGGAGGGGATATCTTTATGTCATTCTCTAATGATGAGATCATCTAAGTCTTTACATCAAGCGCAATTTATAGGCATATGGTGTTCTGAATACTAAAGGGTTAGGAATTCCTACATTTAATAGGGAATCCTAACATACATCCGTTTGGAGTTAATTGATTACATAACATACAATGCATTCTTTTTTACCTAACAATTATATTATTATTACTATATTTTTATTAATATTTTTTTAAGTGAGTAAGCATTATTTTATTATTGTAGTATAATAATGCAAAGGTAAAGACACATTATTTTTTTCTTTATTTATTATAATTGTATCTTTAATAATAATTTATTACATTTTTTCCTCCAAATCAATCTTTTAAAATAATTTACCTTTGAATTGTGTGTTTTCGTATAAGTGAGTATTATTGTTGTATTTTCATAATAACTTTCCTTTTTATCCTATGTTATTTGTTCAACTAATTAATTTTTTATTTGTGCGGAAAAAAACCATTCAATCTTTCTTAATTTGATGAAATTTTTGTTTTATTCAATCTCCTTTGATTTATCCCTCTTAGTAGATATTAATATATCAGATCAACTATTGACCCATGCACCTTCTTTTACGAATATGAACATCCAAATTTGACCCGCGATTTATTCTATTATGTTTAAATTATAAATATATTTGTGTATTTGATTGATGTGATGGTTTGATAATTGGCATGAATATGTTTGTGATTTAATGTGGTAGAATAATGGTATTTTATTTTTTTTCTTTATATTTATTTTTGCCCTTTATTATTTATTTAATTTTAAGTTAAAAATAAATATTAAGTTTAGACCAATAAAATATGGATCCTCCAGAGATGATAGCCCATTTAAACACATGGCCTACAGCTGATTTTAATCATAACTTTTATGGAAATTCAGGATTAATTATATATTTTGCCTATTTTGTGTTTTTTTGGTAATCTTAATAGAAAAAAAGAATAATTTGATGTGTAATAGGAAAAGTAATGGAGTAGGAGACAAACTTAGGGTGTTTTCTGAGTCAGGGAAATATTCTAGAGGGCGTGGAAACCAACTAGGAATCGGATTGGAGGAGAAAATGTAAGAAAAAATGAAAAACTGTCCAGTCCGTGGTGGACATAGAGACATGACTGCCACCACTGGCAGACAAGGGAAAGATGACTTCCATGTTCCGGCGGTCGTCAGGCTATGGCGGTCAAGGGTTCCAGAAGGTTTTTTTTCCTCTTTTTGGAGATCCTTACTCTAAATCGTCAGATTTAGGGGTTCAATCTCGACTCTTAGATTATTAGAACGACCCCTTACCCTTTGCACACTATAAATAGACCCCATATTACACACAATTTGGGTACACATGAGAATTATTCTCAACACACCTAAAGCCTTGAGTGCTTAGGATAATCCTTGTTTTTTGAGCATAGCAGGCATTAGAGGAGCTGATTTTTTGGAGCAATCTCGTGGAGAGGAGTAGAAACAACCCAATAGCAAGAGGAGAGCAAGACGGGAGCAAGAGGAGAGAAATAAGGAGGCCAATCGGAGCAAATCGTTGGAGAAAAGAGTGTAAACCCGAGAAGAGCTTTCTTCCCTGTGCAGTCTCGGGAAAATTGTAATATCTTGGGCTGTAGATGTTGGATTGCTGTGCTATTGGAATCTATGGAAAGCTAAGAGAGAGATCTAAAACTTTTCTGTTGACGCCATACACTGATTTGGCCTCCTTCTGCACCGGTTTTCGATTGAAATCAAGCCAAGATTCTATTGAGGAGCGGAAAGCTTATAGGAGCGAGAGCAGGGCTTCAAGTGGTAACCCTAACCCTTTCATTCCGATTTTTTCTGCTGTGTTTTTTTGCTGTGATGATATTGATGATGATGCTGTGATTGTTATGTGAATCTATGTTAGAACTACATGGATTTGACCCCGGTCACACGGGTACATATGTAGTCTCGGTTTGATAACGAGAAGCAAGCCAAACTCTGTGTTTCTTTCTGAATTGTTGTGTTGCGTTGTTTTGTATTGTGTAAGAACTACATGAGCTTTGAATCCGGTCGCAGAGTACACAGGTAGATTTCATTGGTGGAATCTCAAGCTTAATTATTTGTTTATTTTCTGTTTTGTTTTCTATTTTGTTTTGAATTTTTTTTTTGCTCTGTTGTGCTGTTGTTGTCGCATCAGGCATACTTTTATCATCAATTGCACATGATTTTTCCCCAACACGGATGGGTGCCTAACACCTAGCCATCTGTGACGAACCCCCGAATCCAACATCTCTGGTTCGTTATGACTGGTTGCCTTGTGAAGGTTTTTCCCTGAGTTTTGCCCTTAATGAAATTCGGATGGCGACTCCATTGATGTTGGATTGACCCTAAGAAGAAGGTGTAAGGATGTGAGCGAGGGGATTGAGTAAATCTTAATCCGGGTCCTCACAGATACAACAGTAATTTTTTATTATTTAGTAGAAGTTTTAAAGAAAACTTTTAGTATTCCTTGAACTTTTTACATTCTATTAAGTTATTCTTAACTTAAGTTTAAAACTTTGGAATTTCATGGTAGGGTTAAACACCTTTTATATACCCGAAGTTGTCTTTTTGTCCCGATTGTATACCTCGGAGTTTCTATATCCCTTTTATGTACCCTGAGTTTCAATTTTTGTCCTATATGTGTACCTCGGGCAACCTGGGTGACGACATGGCCATCTGCCCGGGTCCACTTGACACATGGCACAATGTCATTGGTGCCATGCGGAAGTTTTGTGGACCCACAAGCTAGAATATTTGAGAAAAAGGTGGGACCCACAATTTAATCCTTGTAGCACCAATAGAATTGCGACACGTGTCAAGTGGACCCGAACAGAATGCCATGTCATCGCTTGTGCTTCCCGAGGTATACAAAAGGGACAAAAATTGAAACTCGGGGAACATAAAAGGGACACCAAAACTCCAGGGTATACGATCGGGACAAAAATTGAAACTCGGGGTACATAAAAGGGACACCAAAACTCCAGGGTATACGATCGGGACAAAAGGAAAACTCCGGGTATATAAAAGGTGCTTAACCCTTTCATGGTATTAAGACTATGCCTAATGGGAACCTTTGTATTTAGAAAATATCTTTTAGAATTCGTGACATTAAGTACAAACTCTTAGAATTCTTTGTATCTATCGTTCCATTTTGGACAACCTGAACATAGTTGAATTTGTTGCATAACATCAACATCTCATGATCAAAATTGGCCAGCATCTTCTCCTTCTTTTTCTTATAATATGGTAGCCTAATCTCATAATATACCTCGAAGAATGCAAATAAAAAAACACAAAATCGTAAATGTCAACCATCAACATTACATAAAGAATACAGTATAGCTAATTCTACTAATATACTTTCTGTTGGAGTAGCATATTGTTCGATCTTGCCACTTTTGTTGAAGAAGTGCATCTACTTTATCTTTAACTTGTTTTTTAGCCGAAGCCTAAACTCCATTAATGATGCATCATCACCATCTGTAGATGTTTTCTTGCGCTTTGACGATATCTTACTGACCCTAAATTCTACATCATTGTCATTACCAAGTGACTGGAACTCCTACAAATAAACGCTGTTAGAGACCAAAACCACAATCTATAGTCTACTATTGTACTACCATAAATGAATCTATAACAATACCAAAAACTTTACCTTAAAGATCTCATTCTTGGACGGTTTCCCTTCCTCACCTTGTTGCTTCTTTGTGTGGGAACGGAGAAACTTTGCATACTTGTTTTTCCACACTCCAATTGGGAGCTCAGTGATTATATACACTCCATAACCTTCCTTCTTATATTTACCATAAATATGCACAACATGTTCGTCTTTTGATTCAAGCATACTGAATATAATATTCCACTTAAAATCTCTATACCATGGTGTTCTCAAGGTGGGCTAACTTCGATTGTAAAATTTATTCTTAAGCATTTTAACGAGATCCAAAGGATTAAACCTAGGAGTATTACGGCTCCAACCATTTTCATTTCCACCATCACAGCCGTTTGCAAAAACCAATGGTATTATTGGAAAAAGCCTAAAGAAAAACATAGACATTAGTTTGCATTTTAAGCTTTGTGTTCAGACATGTAGATTATATTAACTTAACCTGTAACATTTACATATTTTGGTTCAACTGATTCCTCTTCACTCTCATACTTGGGTAGAATCCCATCGTCATCTTGTGGGAATATAAGCCTTGTGATGGGTGAGAGTCTGGTGTCAAGAAACATTGGTTGAGCGTGATCTTTTCTGCCTTGGTAAAAATGGGTAACACAAGAAAATGTGGCAGAAAACATGTGAAGACGACTTAAATAAGCAAAATGCTATGTCTTAAAGCAAAATACCATATATCTTACCATTTTCCTAGTCCTAGATTGGCCAATTGGCTAAAATAAATTTATATTGTTACTTCCGACAAAATGCTGCGCCAAACCAATAATGGTAGCACAAAGATTCGTTTCTCCATGACAATATGCAGTTTTGTAAGCCACTTGATGAGCAAACTATGTAACCCTCACTACTTCATCAAAATATATTTTCAAGAGACTCCAAAATATTTTCCGTTGTGTTGGTTTTAACCCGTCAACAAGAGAAGTAATGGACCTCTGACAATTAGCCAAGCAATACTGCCGAAAGTCACTGTTGAAGATATTACTATATTTTATTTATTGCCCAGTTGTATCAGGGTGACAATCACACTGCAAAAAATTAGATGTCGATAAAGTTGTTTATTTCATTCAACAATTCATTTGATTTGAATAAATAAATAAAAAGCACATGGATGGATGGAAATATGAAATATTCATTTTATTTTACAGAGTATGGATCAATATGACTAGCATCAATCTAGAAAAGTGTGAGTTTTTCCATATGATCCAACATCTATCCTCGCTTATCTTTGCCTTTACGCTTATGCTTGTCTTGACTTTGATCGAAGGCCAGCAATATAGCATCGTTGTCTTCCACATCTAACAACTTAAACTCTTTGATCTGCAAAGTAATTCTTTCCTTCCCTAGAGGTCATGGCACCCAACCCCTGCAAGAGTAAAAGTAACAGAAAAAGATATAATTATTAGCAAAAGCATGGGAACAAGAAGAGCAAAATTAAACCACTGCACTTAAAATTGAGATTTCAAAATTTTTTTCCCATGTACAACAAAACCAACCTTATAATATTTTTTTTCCATTGTTTAGGATTTTTTGTTGAACCCAACCACGATTCATAATCTTTGATGGAACAGAATGCACGAATCTCTATCAATAGTCCTTTTATATGTGCACCTTTATGATCTTGTTTGTATAGAATTATAAGATGTTGCACTTGCACTCTTGAAACGATGTTGCACTTGCACTCCAAGAATGGATGCATTCCAAGAGTGGTTAGAAAAACACCACATGAATAGGTTGCATTCTTGAAAAAAAGTTTGCATCTTTGAGAATTAAATGCATAGAACTTGCATCTAGTTTGGAGCTAGAATATGGCAACTATGAACATTGAAAGCACCCTTTGCACACTAAGGTAGGCTAGAATATAGTCCCCTTTACCTCTTAAGGTAGGATAGAATATAGCACCCTTTTGTATGATGAATTTGCATATTAAGGTAGGCTAGACTATAGCACCCTTAAATGTAGATTATTGTATAGAACATGCATTTGTTGAGGTAAGTTAGATTATAGCACCCTCTAAATAAGAACCATTGCATAGAATTGCACTCCTTGTGCACCTCATGTTTTGAAAATTGCGTGCTATGAAAAAACTTTTCTTCAAGTTGCAATTAGAAAATCCCTTTCGCGGTACGAAGTACAAAAGTTTGAAGTAAGAAGTTTTTTGCGGTCGAAGTACAAAAAGTGAAAAAAAATGTTTTCAACACTTAGCCATGTGTCAAAGTTTTGAGAATGTGTTGTCCTGGAGTAGTTGGCTGGAATTTTGAGAGTTGGTCCGTGGTGAACCTTTGGTCAATCGTAGATTGTCGTCTAGTTAGACTTAGGAGTTCCCTTTGGATGAGCTACAGAGCTTTGAACCCACAAAAGGGGGTACGTAGGCAGTCTCAAGTGGATGAGGCGCAAGTTCAAATGCTTTAATTTTCCGCACTGCATATCATTCCACATGTACACTATTTACACGAGCAATTTGCATTTGTTTATTTGTTTGATAACATGTGGTATTTGCATACATCCAACTATGAAACATACACTTTTGGCTTGACATCCAATATCACCGACATTGTCTTCGTGCAGATCGTGGTTCGTGATAAACAAATCCCCAGACCCTTCTCTTGGTTTGGGGATTTGTGCTTTATCCGGAGTCAAGTTTTCCCTGAATAAACTTGGGTGGCGATTCCTTGTCAGTAGACAACCAAGAGAACACCAAGAACTATGTGTGCCAAGCATTCCAGAGGTTGTCCAGACTTGCGATAATTACTTCTCGAGAAAGGGCTTGATGTTGTGAATAAAGAAAAGAAATTAAGTGAGAGCATGCCTCTCATATCCCAAAAAGAAGAAACATAGTTCACAAGTCGGGCCCATTCTCACGAAAGGAGCGAAACGAACAAGTTTGGTTCAAGGTGTGAATATCATACAAGCATATTCTATCTATGGTTGCTGGGTTTTAAGTGAGACCATTTATATCCCCTCCAGATTATATCTGGGAATATGCTTGGAATGATGGTTCTTTAGGAAGCGGTTAATTCGTCTATCCTGGGAATCATCGAATTAGTTCTCTCGATCTGAATTAAGCAAGTTCATGCATTTGGGAAAAATCATCACAAGTTGCAGACCATCGAATACCAACCACGGCCATGGTAATATCCCTACCCTACACTCACGAGGAAGAATTGAGGGCACGACCAGAAGAAGGCAGGCTAGCGATGCCCACAAGGAGCAGTAGTAGAAACCCTCATTGGAGCGGAACGGCAGGGTCCGGTAAACCTAGAAGAATAAAGGCCATGAGCTAACGCTCAAGCCTGAGGAACAAGGAGACGGGACCGCTAAGATTCATCCTCAGTAGGGTCTTCCTCCAAGAAGAAAATATAAAGGGGTGCTGAAAGCACACCCATAAGAGAACATTGAAGGGGTGCAAGATGCATGCAAGAAGAAATCCTGGAGTAGAACAGAAGGGACCCCAAGGAAATGGGACCACAGAGATTTGTCCTCAGTAAGGTCTTCCTTCTAGAAGAAAATATAAAAGGGTGCAAAAAGCACACCCAAAAGAGAACACTAAAGGGGTGCAAAATGCACACTCAGAAGAAACGCTAAAGTGAAGCTTGCGGGAACCTGTGCAAAAGCCTTAGAAGGAATTCCTCATCAAAGCAGAACGGCAGGGTCCGGTAAACCCCAAAAATAAAGGCCAGAAGCTAACGCTCAAGTCTAAAGAACAAGGAGACAGGACCACTGAGATTCATCCTCAGTAAGTTCTTCCTCCAAGAAGAAAATATAAAGGGGTGCAAAAAGCACACCCAGAAATAAAGATAAAGGGGTGCAGAACGCACACCCAAAAGATATGGTAGATGTGAGCCAAGCAAGTAGTGTCCTGATCCCTAAGGGATCAGTGGTCCAGGAGCACACCCTCAGTTGTTCGCCAGTAGGAAATTCATAAATAACCTTAAAGGGAGGACAAACGACAAAAGGAACCTTAAGGGTACCTCCATAAAAAGCAAGAACTACTAATACAAATAAATCGATTAAGAGAGAGTTCCTTTCTTGGGAAAAGAGTAAGGATGAAACTTGAGGATGAGGTGTCATAAGATGCATACGGCAACTCAAGAGCCATAAATGCTAAGGCTCTGAGATGCTTCACAAATCGCAATGGCCTAAAGGGTGCTAACACAAAATGGTTTAACAGTGCCAATGCGAAATGGATAAAAAGTGCCAACTCAAAACGGTTAAAGAGTGCCAATGTGAAATGGCCTGAGGAGTGTCATGCAAAAGGTCCGATGGTGCCAAAGCATAAATTGGTGATCCTGATCTCAAGTGAATCTTTACGCTTACCTAAGTAAGAAAAGCTTTTTTGAACCTTTAAAGACGAAAATAAGAACCCTAAGGGAAGGGTGCAAAAGGACTGTGAGAGTTTCGAAACCTGGTTCAACTAAGAGGGGATTGCCACCACGTAAGGGTACAATGCTATTACTTGGGCATGAATTTTCATCGTCACAAAAATTTTCCACCGTGTACGGTGCGGAGAGCCGCCAACCAGAAGGTAAATAGCGGGCTGAACCCTGAATAATGCCATGGCCCAACTAAAGACATGCATAAGGTATGGTCCCTAGAATGGACAGGAACCTGAAGGTAAATAGAAGGCTAAACCCTGAATAATGCCATGAACCAACTAAAGACATGCAGAAGGCATGATCCCTAGAGTGAATGGGAACTTGATGGCAGGCAGGGAGCTGAACCTTGCCAAGAACCAAGTAAAGCCAAAACGAAGAAGAGTGGAACACGAGCTGCACGTTTTTTTCCTTCATCAAGTTTTTATCCCACTAGGTTTTTCTTGATAAGGTTTTTGATGAGGCAGTCCTCTCAAAAGCGTGTTCCACAAACTTGATGGCATCTATATCATTGAGGAAAATGCCCGACCTAGTTGGAAGCTTGGCCATTTGAGGGGCTGTTGATATGACTAGGCCCAGTCCACCACGCAAAGAAGAGGCCTAGACTTGGAGAAAAGACCAACATCCTAACGGGTACGGACAAGAGGCCTGTAACTGGGAGACAACTCAGCATACAGACAGGGCAGATGGAGGGTCACATGAGCAGTTAGATCGGATAAATGCTAGAGAAGGATAGCCGTTAGATGATCCACACAAGTGGAGCAGTGTATAAAAGGGGATGGAAACTATCCAACAACCCTAAGGTCTTTTTTGGCAGCCGAAAGGCTCCTGAGCTTTTAGAGAACTGTCCTTCCCTTCCTTGTAAACCCTAGAATAGCTTTAATAAATAAAGCTTCTATTTTTATCATCTTTCTTGCTCAAACGTCTTGATTTCCATTATAAATTTATTTTGTTATATCAAAAGTCACTTTAAAATAAATAACCTACTTTGTGATTTTTCTTTTATCACTTAACATAAATAAAAGGGTAGTTGACGATATTGGTGAACATAAATTTTTACTAATTTTAATAGTATTCCTCTAGTTTTGCTTTTGAATTTAGTTCTCAAGAAAAATTTCATGTTTTCTTCATGTCTTACTAACTTTTACAAATGCAAAAACTTATGTATGACCTCCTCTCATTTTTTGCAAGGTAGAGTCGTTTTTAACATTTATCACTGATCAAACAATTTCTTACATTAATATAATTCCACCTAATAACTATTTTAAAAAGTAATGCATGATCAAATCATAACTATACTTTTAAACTACTGAATTACAGTTAGGATGTGTTTGGTACACCCTGGGAATAGGAATGGGGATCCAACTTTTTATTTATTTTTGTTTGGTCCACATGTTGGAACGAGAATCAGTTACCTGTGTAATCTCTTACTCGTAATTTGCTAGAATCAGAAGTTTAATTTTGAGATGGTATTGGGATTCCAAAACCAAATAAACGCCTTTCTGTCGTCCTAGAGAAAAATATCCTCGACATTTTTTTCTTCCTCCCCAATATTCAAACGGAACACCAACAGCCTCTTTCATCTATCTCTTCTCCACCCTCGCCTTAATCGACGACCACCCACCGCCATCGCTTCCGCGAGGAGGACTCGCCGCTACCTCAATAGTCGCCTTCGTTTACCCAATCATCACCGGCCGTCATGGGTAGGTCGTTGCGCCGCCTTCCCCTCCTTTTATTCCTTTCTGTTCTTTTCTCCTATCGACTTTCTTCCTCAGAAATTTTTCTTTTCGTTTGCTTTTTTCTTTGGGGTGATTTGTTTAGATGACACAACACTTCTCGAACCTTGAAGCCAGAGTCCAATATCTCGAGTCTTCTTCCCCCTCTTCCCGCAATTCAGATTCGACCAAGGTTTGTTTTTTGTATTGCTTTTTTTCATTAGCTTGTGATTCTGTTTAAATGGGCTTATTTATGGATGACCCATATAGACTGATTGAATACCCAATTATTCTTGTAGAGTTTGATGTTATAACAATAGTGGTGCTATGATTTGGTGAAGGAATTATCTCCAAGGTCGCAGCATTTTTGAAGCAACCAAAGATTTTCCTATGGTGGGTTGCTAGTGTTTCTTTTCCTTTTTTTGCTTTCGTACTCTTGATATTAGTATTTTATAGTTTTTTTTTTTATTTTGGAGATATGTTGATTGTGTTTTGATTGTTTCCAACTTCAAGAAATCTAGTAAGGGAAAAGAGGGCCCAACAAGGGTGGAAATAGGTTCTGAAAGAGTATCGAGTTGGATTTTAAGACCCCAAAAGAGGCTATCGAAGGTTTGTTTCTTTGTTTAAGAAAAATCATGCATTATTTTGCTTACTTGAATGGAAAATGTCAGTTTCCTAATAGACCAAATCGCTTGCTATTAGTTATGTCCTTGAGCTCTCTGATTGTTGTCTTATTAGCAGCTTTTAACATACCCGAGATAACTGTTATGGTGTTATAATTACAAGCTAAGAACAAAAGGCATTGAGTGGCACCATGTAAAGACTAAGTGCTATAGGTGAAACCTCTCAATTCTGTTGTTTTAGTGTGAGCCAAGTAGTGATGAGGTCATAGTTTCTATGTTGTGATCCTTTATTTAATGTTTCCGTCCATGCTCACCATAGTTTATTATTACCTCCTTGGATCAATCTATTGAATTCTTGTGATGTTTCCTAACACAACACTCATGAGTACATATATATATATACATCTTTTTGCCTGCAAAGTACAAGAATTAGCTTACATGCATGCATGTGATGTGGTTTTATTTAGTTTAATGAAATCCTTTTGTGTGAGTTCACATTTGAAGCTGAACGTATTCACCACTCCACGTAAGGCTTTTTGGTTTGACAGTTGATACTAAAGAACCTTTTCTTCCCTTTTGTCCTTGTAAGAATTGATAATTAATTATAATGTTACATGGTTGACACCATTTTTTATGTTCTTCCCTGAAAGAATGGCCATTTGCTGCTGGGAAGAGACTGAAACTATAGAGTAAAAGAACTTGCATTCTTGAGCATATTAAGCACTAGAATTTGAAAGTTGGGTTGATATGCTACTGTGATGGATTTAATGTAGCATAGATAAATGCTCTCCATCTGATAGTAACATAGTTAGTTAAGTCCATTCGCTTCCTTCTTTATAATAATATTCTTATCAGTAAACTTTAGAATATGTTGCTCAAACATTTGTCCCTTTCATTCTCATGTTTTTCTTTCATTCCTTGTGTAATACTTTTAGCACATCATTTTGTAGGCTAGTTTCATTATGTCATCCATTTCAAGTTTAAAGCATGTTTGGACTCCTGAAGAAGATGAAAGGTTAATTCAATCAATGCTGGAATTAAAGGAAAATGACACTTATAATATTGAGGAGAAAGGTGGGTTCCAAAAAGGTCATGCCAAAGAATTGGTGAAAATTTTAGCAGAAAAACTTCCTGAGCATGGCTTAACAGAAACCAATGTATCTTCACGTTGGAAGACATTGAAAAAAATTTATGTCGCAATGTGTGACTTGAAAAGCATAAATGGAAGTGGATTTGGTTGGGATGAAGAAAAGAAGATGTTTACTACTCCTGCAAGTGTATGGAATGATTATGTTAAGGTCTGCTTCTATGATCACAGATATTTACTATTTTGTTTTGGTAACTCCATTCATTGGTTCTTTAAGTTTTCTAAAGGTTAGAGAAAGTTTAATTATATTATGCTTTAGCTTTGGTTATGCATATTGCATTGCTGGCACTACTAGAAAAACTGGATTTAGCAAGGGTTTTTGTGACGGATTTTACAAGACATCCTCGCTAAATCCGTTTGTGAGGGATTTTGCGACGGATTTAAGAAGTCAGAAAAATGTTCCTAACAAACGGGTTAGTGAGGGATTTTTTTGCAACGGATTTTACGAGGGATTTTCCATCACAATTGTGGCGGGTGCATATCCCTTACAATGTAATCCGTCACAACGTCCCTCGCTAATTGCGAGGGAAAAATCCCTCGCAAATAATCCCTCACTAATTCCCAGTCTAATTGTGAGGGAAAAATCCCTCGCAAAACAATCCCTCACTATTTCCCCCGCTAGTAACAACGGAAATAATCCCTCACAAAACATCCCCTTACTGATTCCCCCGCTAATAGGAAGGGAATAAAACACTCATAAACCTAACCCTCACAAAATCCCTCACAAAACAACTAAGAATCTATATTCCTGCCCGTCACAAAATCCGTCACTAATTTTGAAAGAGAAAAAAATAAAATCAAAATTAAATTGAAAATTTTAAATTAAAATAATTTTTATTACAATATTTCAAACGATAATTTTAGGAGAAGATTGACAATTAATACCTTAAATTTTATAGATGAATAAAATTTACAATTAGAAGTATAAACTAAAATTACAAAATTAAAATAACAAAAAAATAATAAAGGTAGAAATCTTACACGACTAATAAAATTTACAATGATTCCACTAATTTAAGAACTATACAACATTTTTCCTATTACATCAAAAACAATTCAATACATAAACAAAATTTTAATAACACACTATCATCCTAAAGCTCGCCGGATTCTGCAAAAATCGTTGGAATCTTCAAGAACATGGAGGAGCAACCAAGAAACTCAGCAATAACCCCTAAAAATCCTGTTTTGCACATACAGAAACCAAAACAACAAAAAAATGGTTAGACGCCACAAAATTAACAACACATTACCGCCGGGTGCATAACCCAAAACAAAAAATTAACGAGGGGACTAAATGCTTACCAACAAGCCTTTTGCTTGGAAATCACCAACCTCAAGTCGAAGAACAAACCTCAACTTCACACATCAAAAGTACACCCAGAGTCCTTAACCCGAATTAAACAATAAACAAAATCCAATTACTAATCAATCCAAACCCAACAAATCGAAAGTCACAGCTTAATAGGGAAAGGGTTTGAGGAATCGAATCCTTACCAGATTAAGACAACACCTCCGAATCAGTCAGATCTGACCTGCTCCGACAAACCCATCGCACAATCGACGTCGCTGTGACTCCGCGACATGGATACAACTAGAGCCACCCTCGGATCCACCATCTCTGCCTACGTCATCGTCTTATCGAACCCACAACTCGGGTTTTCAAAGTGCCTCCTCGTCGCAGCTTAAGAGAGACTATGGACTCCATGTTCTCGTTTGGAGGTGAGACCAGCGAGAGGAAGAGGAAGAAGAGAGTGAGGGCGGTAAATTGGTTTTGATGGGGAAAAAAAAGGAAGAAGAGAGGAGAAGAGAAAGAAGAGAGTGTTTGTTGGGGAAAAAAAAGAAAAAAAAATGAGGGAGAGAAAATAGAGGAGCGTCGGCTGCGCATAGGAGAAGGGAAGGAAAGAAAATGGGGGGAGAGAGGAAATGATCGCTTTTATACACAAAGTCTAGGGTTAGGGTTTCCTTCCAATCAAAACCACGTCGTTTTAGGTACAATGCCGATTTTATCCTTGCACCAGGTCAACTTGCCACCTTGGTCAAAACGCATGGTCTTTTGTGTTTTATGAACAACCTACCCAAAACTACGTCATTTAAATCAAAACGACCTCACCTCCTCTGTTCCAAACATAAACAGTCCATCGTTCAAAAAAACATAAACAGTCTCTTTTCAATTTATTTTCAAATAATTTCTAAAACTTTTTAATTTAACAACTCAATATACTAAAATACCTTCTGATAAAATTATTTAAAAATTCATAGGAAATTTCAGGAAAAGGAATTAGAGTATAGGAAAAATTTTAAAGTGTACCGAAATTTAAATACCTTAGTTGGAAAATTTCTAAATAGTTTTCCATGAATAAAAATTACAAAAATGCAAGACGTTATACTGGAACTCTTCGAATTCACCAATCCAAGCTTCTACTGCAAATCCCAACCATCTCTCGAGTTGTAGATGTAAATTGAAAGTTGTCAAGCTAGCCCATTCCATGATCATTACGGAATCCATCACATTTAATACTTACTTGCTTATTACAACGGTGTAAGTATTTATTTAACATAATTGATTATTTAAAATTAATTAGTTACTAATATCACAATGTTAATTTTTATTTAACTAAAAATAAGGCTAAATAATAATAAATATATATGCATTATTTACGAGTTTTTAAAAATGGTATACAGCAAAGTATTCAATACCTTGTAGCGGTTTGTATGTGGTTTGTATTAATTCTTTTTATAATAATAAAATTTTTATGAAATAATATCAATAGTATAAAATTGTGGGAGGGAATTTTTATTCAATATTACCGAAGGATTATTTTTCTCTCACAAAAATAGCGGTAAATTGTGCCCGGTCATTTTTCAGTATTAGTGAGGGATTATTTTTCCGTCACAATTTAGCGAGGGAATAATATTGACGGAAAAATCCCTCACAAAACCAGAGGCTTTTTCCAATATTAGTGAGGGACTGTTTTCCGTCACAACTTAGCGAGGGATTGTTTTTTCCCTCACAATTGTGACGGAAAAAATCCTAAACAAAACTGGAGACTCTTTCCAATATTAGTGAGGGATTGTTTTCCGTCACAACTTAGCTAGGGATTTCTTTTCCCACACAATTGTGACGGAAAGAATCCCTCACAAAATTGGAGACTTTTTCCAATATTAGTGAGGGATTATTTTCCGTCACAACTTAGTGAGGGATTTTTTTACCCTCACCATAGTGACGGGAGAAATCCCTCCCAAAACTAGGGATTCTTTCCAATATTAGTGAGGGATTGTTTTCCATCACAACTTAGCGAGGGATTTCTTTTCCCTCACAATTGTGACGGAAAAAATTCCTCACAAAACTGGAGACTTTTTCCAATATTAGTGAGGGATTGTTTTCCGTCACAACTTAGCGAGGGATTTCTTTTCCCTCACAATTGTGACGGAAAAAATCCCTCACAAAACTGGAGACTTTTCTAATATTAGTGAGTGATTGTTTTCCGTCACAACTTAGCGAGGGATTCCTTTTCCCTCACAATAGTGACGGGAAAAATCCCTCACAAAACTGGAGACTTTTTTCAATATTAGTGAGGGATTGTTTTCCGTCACAAATTAGCGAGGGATTACTTGTCCCTCACAATAGTGACAGAAAAATCCCTCACAAAACTTAGCGGGTAGTGAATTTTTTTTTTGTCGGGAATTGTTTTCGTCCATTCTTTGCGAGGGATTTGTTTTCCCTCACAAATAGCGACGGAAATATCCCTCACAAAAAAGGCGAGTCTTTGGCACGGGCAAACATTGTGAGGGAATTCTGAATCCCTCGCCAAAACCGTCACTAAATTTTTGCGACGGAATAATTCCCTCACAAAATCCGACACAACACTACTACCTAGAAATCCCTTGCAAATGCCGTCGCAATTGTGAGGGGCAAAAATCCCTCACAAAAATCCCTCGCTAAAACTCTGTTTTCTAGTAGTGTGGAATTTTTGTTTCTGAAACCTATGCTATTTTTGCATTTACTTCGTCCAAGATATCGCCATTTCTCTGTTTTCAGATCAGAAGATCAGTACTAGTTTAACATTTATGATGTCTTTCTCCTTGGCGTTGCACCTTTCCATGTACATGTTCCAATCAATCTAATTCATATTACTGTTCTATCCTTTTTTTGCATTTCTTTTTTTTATATAATCTTTTCTTGCATTTTTTTAATACGTTACCTGTCTCTACTTGTCTAATTAAGCCTCTTATACTTCTAATTATGTGTTCTATTTTGTAGAGTCACCCTGATGTATCATCCTTAAGAGGGAAGCCATTTTTATACTATGATGAAATGTCTCTCATTTATGGCCAAGATAGAGCAACAAGAGAAGCTGTAAAAGTCCCAAGGCAGATGCAACGTGAGGTGGATATAGAAGAAGACAGTGGTGCGAATACTAACAAAGACAATAATGGGTTGGAGGAGGATTCAATGTCTGTTGCTAATCTTAAGGTGCCTACAGGATCAACTAAAGGAGGGACTTCAAGCAAATCTACGCGTAAAAGAAGTAAGGGCACGGACGGTCTTGTTGCATGCTTAGACCATCTAACTGATGCTGTAGGAGCAACATATAACCGAGAGAGTGAAGATTTTGGAAAACTAGTAGATATTTTGGCTTCATCGGATTGGAAAAAGGATGAGAGCATGATTAAGCTCAATGAAGAACCCAAGAAGATTAGGAGCTTGTCATTTCATGAGAGACATGAAGTGGGCATGCGACTTGTTCGTGATTTAGAACTCTTGAATTATTTTCTTAGACTTGAAGATGATGAGAAGGAGCCTTGGATTATGTGGTATCTTAGTAACTGAAATTAATATTGTACTGCGGTAATATTTTGTTAAAAAAGTCGGCAAGGAGGTTCTAGTATCTTTTTGTGTAAAAACTTGTATTGTTATTTACAATTGAATTTGAGACTCATTAAAGAAATATAATATTGTGTATAATGTCCATAAATATTTTATACTAGACCACCGGAATAAATGACTAGAAAAGATCGGAATAAGTGATGGGAATGAACGACCTTAATTTTTTTTAAAAAATAATTTTTTATTTTTTTATTTATCTTTTAAAGGTATAAATTATGGTATAAACATTTTAAATTAAATATGAAAACCCTAAATTTTTTGGGAATATTGCATAAAATTGAAATATTTTATTAGCATTTGATGATTTTTTTAAAATAAATAAATTATAGTATAAAATGTAAGGATTATAAATAAAATGTATAGAGGGATATTTTGAACATTTTTAATTCTTTCCTCATCGCATTCTGTTTGAACTAAACATATCATTCAGAATCCTAGTCCAATTACAAGAAAAATTAAAATGTATACCAAACATAGGAATGAGAATCCAAAGCATGCATATTAGGATTTGTAATCCTATTCTCATTCTAAGGATAACCAAACATAGCCTCAATTATAATTTTCTATCATGTAGAAACAAATATTATTCTCCTTTTACTATCTCTATTAATATCTTTAAAGGCTGACATCGATTGCTTCTCACTAGTAAAGATTCACCTGGTTCAACAACATTATTAATTATTTATGGAGCACCCCTAAATAAGATTGGACTTCCTCCAATGTTAATACAAATTGTTGAATAAAACAAAACATTTCAAATTTTCCTCAATAATCAAAAGATTAGAAAAAATACTATAGTTGTGAAAGTGATTAGAGTTTCAAACAAAGGAGAAGATGCTCAATCATCGTCACCATGTCTTCCTACTCCAAGTGAAGGTCGTCCTCTTCTAGTGTAACCATCATCACTCTAACTCATCCATGCACTCGATCCTTTACTGTCTCTCTGCCAGAAGCTAAAAATGATAAAATTATTACACCCAAGAGTTGTTCAAAGAAAATTATATCCTGTTTGAATGTTAAGATAGGTGTACAATAATTTTAATAAATTAACATCTACTATTATAAAATGCTTCATAAATAAACAAATAGTATTTAATATTCTCATATTGAGTCATCTCCGGTGTCAAAGAAACAAAAAAAATTAAGTATTCATTTCTCCATAATATATTACTTGTAAAATTGTTTAAGGTGATTCTTTTTTTTTATAAAAAAAAAACGTGAAAATTTGATACACAAGAAATATGAGCCTTCCGTTAATTGCCTTAGTCTCATATGCAAAGCAACTTGATATTTAGACTCCTCTTTGTGCTATGTATAAAGCACTTGGTTCACTAATGGCTATTATTATTTTCAACTATGCTATTTTATAAAATATCTCTATTTTAACATTTAAATATTTGGGTTCACTTGATTCTTCTTAATTCTCGTAGTCGGGTAGAATCTCGTCGTCATATTGTTGGAATATTAGCCTTGTGATGGGCAAGAGTCTGGTTTTAAGATACACTGGTTGAGCATGATCTTTTTCGCCTTGGTAAAAACGGGTAACACTAGAAAATGTGGCAGAAAACATGTAAAGACGATTTAAATAAGCAAATTGCTATGTCTTGAAGCAAAATACCATATATCTTACACAGACTGTTCGCTAATTGAACAACAAGCGACCCTCTGCTACCGGATCTGACTGCTGAAGGGCCGAACGGACAATGTCGCGAGTCCTTAGACCGAGTTTTGGTGTTTGTTCTGGAAAAACCAGACTAAGCTAAGTTACGCTAAAGATGCATGATAAAACTACACTAGGTGCATGTATTTAAATTAAAGATAAATTGGATAAAAAGGTAGTAGTTGATTGATTGTTCTGGTCTTGGACCCCGTTACAAGAATAGTTGATGGCCTTTTGTTGGCACTGTTAATCAACAGATAAAAACCACTACAAAATTCAAAAAGACAAGCTTATTTAAAATTCATTTCTGTTGGAGATAAACCATTTCCTTCAAGATATATTTCAAACTACCCCGAAAATTAGTTGATATGAAACTCGAGACCACCAGAATAGGCCAACATCAAATCCCAATTTTGCCGAGTCATCTACAAGTCTCTAGAGACCAAAACCACCTGATCTCGGCAAAATTGGTATTTGATGTTGGCCTATCTTGGTGGTTTCGAGTTTGAGATCAACTAATTTTCGGGGCAGTTTGAAATATATCTTGAAGGAAACGGTTTATCTCCAACAAAACTGAATTTTAAATAAGCTTGTCTATTTGAATTTTGTAATGGTCTTTATTTGTTCATTTACAGTGCCTATAAAAGGCCATCAACTATTTTTGTAGCAGGGTCCAAGACTAGAGCAATCAATCAACTACTGCCCTTTTATGCAATTTATATTTATTTTAAATACCTGCACCTAGTGTAGTTTTATCATGTAGAGGAATGCTAGCAACACACCCTCTAACACACCCTTTTCAACACACCCATACTCCTCTAGCAACCTAAAACACACTTCCCAAGAATTTACTTGTTAACTGGTTATCCCTGTTAACATGAAATACTCTCTGTCTTCTAGATCTATTAACAAATCTTTTAGTTTTTTTATTTTTTATTTTGCAAACCCAAAAGACATCGTCTCCAAACAACTCTTTCTCTCTGTAACAAAACAAAACAAGAAAGAAGAGAGATTAGCACCTAAGTAAAACAAAACAAAACTGTATGAAAGAAAAGAGATAGTGTAGGAGTTGGAGCTAAATAGAAGAGTTTGAATCCAAGCAAACCAAAGATATCGGCCATTATTTTCTTGAGGTAAGTACTGAATATTTTTTATTTCTTTGTACACTTTTCTGTTAGGTCTTTTTTCAAGTATATTTGAAGTAAAAAAAGTAAATCAAAGGATGTACGTATACGTTATACTTTTTGTTTTTGTGTAATGGATTGACCATTACTTTGTGGAGAAAAAAACTGATTAGGCGATACTATACCACTGTATTTAGTATTTATATTTTGATTCATTCATTTATTTGTTTGTTAATTTTTTAAAATACTAGGTGTTGATGGAAACTAATATCAACAACTCTGTAGAAATTACTAATGAGAAAGGTTCACTAAGAGATTCTTATGTGGAAGATTTTTCTATTTTTAATCATCCCACGTCTACATAAGTATGCACCTACTTTTTTCTCTTAATAAAAGAAGAAGAAAATTAATTAAGAATAAAAAAATTAGTAAAAAATGGTGTGTGGTAGGTGGCTACAGAAGTATGGGTGTTACGTATTATCAATTATTCATTTTAATGTTAATGTTCCATGTGTTGTTTATCAGGTAACAGGTAAATTCTTGGGAAGTGTGTGCTAGGTAGCTAGAGGAGTATGGGTGTGTTGAAAAGGGTGTGTTAGAGGGTGTGTTGCTAGCATTCCTCTTATCATGTAACTTACCTTAGTCTTATTTTACCAGAACAAACACCAATCCCTGGTCTAAGGACGCGCGACACCGTTTGTTCGGCCCTTCAGCCGTCGGATCCAGTAGCAGAGGTTGCTTGCTGTTCAATTAGCGAACACCGATATAATTCTGCGGCAAACCAACAATTGGCCATAAACTTTTTAATCTGCAAAAGTAACAGAAAAAGAAATAATTATTAACAAAATCATGACAACAAGAAGGGCAAAAGTAAACCACCGCACATAAAATTGAGATTTCAAAAAATTTTTCCCATGTACAATAGAACCAACCTTATAATACTTTTCCGTCCATTTTTTAGGATCTTTTGTCGAACCCAACCACGATTCATAATCTTTGATGAAACAGAATGCACGAACCTCTCCAGTGTGTCTAATCTTTCTCTATGCATAGAATTAAGTTTTAAATGAAAATTATTTGTTTAAACATCAAACTCAGCAAAGATAGTAGTCAGTTAACTACCTCAAAAATTGGAGTTATAATTGTTTTTAGGAAAGCCTCGCAGCATTCTAGCAAAGACGGCCATAAATATTGGGATAGATTGATCAATAGTCCTTTTATATGCGCACCGTCATGATCCTATTTGTACATAATTATAAGTCTCTAAACTCCATTTTATGCAAATAGAGTAAAACAAGACTAAAATTTAATATCTGACCTGATTTGTCATTAAGAGTACATGACCATATCTTAAACGGTCAGTGATTTCGCACACTTTCCCATCTTCCAAGCCTATTATCTCCACGATGTTTGATAGTTGTTTGCTCTTCGGTAATGTTTTTCTGGATGTTGTCCTAATATTTAGGGGTTTACCCCTCAAGGAGAACATTTCATAATATTCTCTTTCTTCACGACTAAATACAACAGCCAAACCAGTTGCCTGCAATGACAAACTATATCGAAGAAGAAAGCAAAAAATAGTAAGATAGATTTATTTATTGTTTGAAACTAAACAAATAAATTTCACAAACTCACGGCAAGAGCCTTGGCTGAGTTTTCCTCAGTCAAAATCAAAATGTATCTCTTGGAAAGTTTTCCTCTGGCCTTTTTTGCATCATCCAACCCCACAATTTCCATCAAGGTCGTTTTGTTTTGCTGACTACTTCTCCCAGGATCATCACCCTTCGATGATTCTTTGATATACTTAATATATAAGAGAATGCACTTCCCCACTGGAAATTAGGAAACCAACCATACTTAAATTAAGCTCCACACAGTAAAATTTTTTTTTTTAAAAGAAAATAATGAAGATTACACATCTTCATCTAGGAAGTCGTCCTTGAGAGGATAGTAGGAATGAATATTGCAACAACGAACATCCAGTTCTTCTTTAACGATAATATGAAATGTTGGATTGGGGATGGCAACCTTTACAAAAATCCATAAGTCGCTTTTGATCTCACTTGAAGATACATCATCAGGATGATTACGGAATGAATTGCTGACATATTCACTGACTTGCTTAGTTAAATAATCCATATGTGTTCCCCCTTGGTTGTTGAAATTGAACCAACGTAACTAGTCTGTGTAGAATACAAAACAAAACGATATTGATTCAATTTTAACTATTACAATTATAAGATTTTGACATAATATAGTCAATTAGAAGTCACCAATTTAGACCTGTTGAAAATTCCCTTCAGTAAAACTGATGCAGAATTAAAAATCTTTGTTATCAGTCTCTTCATAATAACTGTTAGTGATTAAAAGAGCATTCATTATTTTTAAAACAAATTCAAAAAATGCATTCTAACAAACATATTCTAAGGGAAATAATGCACAGACTAGTGGAAGTTAAGTTTCAGGAAAAACTAGGCTTAGGCTTTGAATGGGTTGAAATAAATATGAATGTAGTTCAATGTAGACTTCACCCCGCCTCTAGACACCCAGCCATATCAATCACCCTCCTTCCCTTCGTAGCAATATGGTAAAATCTGAAATGAGTTTAAATCTTCATTTTTAATTTCTAGTAAGGCTGAAATAGTATCTTGATTCATTTCAAGTTTTTTTGGGCTTCAGCATTTCAAGGACAAGCTTATCTTTGTGAGCTTGAGTTAGGTAGTGCTTTCTACCTGTTACAAAATTCTTTCTCTAGGTGGACTACTATCTTATTCCCTATTTTTAGCCAGTGATTTACCACAATCTCGACAAAATATAACCCCTCTTGCCATGTTTGCTAAATTTTTGGAACTTCGGTTTATTTGCATGGGATAACTACTTCCCAAGTCTTAAACCTTTCTAATTTCTACAACTAAGTTATATATGTTTAAAAATCCTGAGTTAAGTCCTATTCTTTTATTAGTTACAACATCCAAGTCTTAAACATTAATTTTCATTAATTCCTTCTATTAAATCTAACTGTTTTAAAGGGGTTAATTGCATCTTAGTCCCTCAAACTGTAGATTTAAAGCAAAAAAAATCCCTAAACAAAAAAATAAAAATAAAAGTACCATAAATTTTTATTTTTTTATAAAAAAATATTAAACCTAAAACCATCGATTCTAAATCATAAAAATTTTAAAATCTCTAATATATAAGTCCTAAAATCTTAAAACCCTGAACCCTGAAATATCGAATTATAAACCTAATTCTAAAGGTTAAACCCTAAAAACCAAAATCATAAATCCTAAACTTTAAATCCTAGAAATTTAAAACCATAAACCATAAAATCTTAAATATTATAAACTTAAACCCTGAAACCATAATTTCTAAATTGTAAACCCCAAAATTTTAAACTCTAAAGCCTAAAACCCAAAGCCCTAACCCTAAAATCTTAAATTCTAAACCTTAAAACACTAAATCCTAAATTCTAAACCTTAAACTCTAAAAATTTAAAATCCTAAGTCCTAAAATTCTAAATATTAAAATTCTAAAATATTAAACCCTAAACCTAAAATATTTAAAATCTCTAAACCCCAATTCCTAAAAATAATAAATGCAAAAACCCTATACCCTAAATCCTAAAACCCTACAAACTAAATCTTGGATCCTAAATCTTAAAAGCCTAATTCTTAAATCCTGAATCATAAATCCTAAATCTTAAAACCCTAAATCCTAAAACCTTAAACACTAAACCCTAAAAATTAAAATTCTTAATCTTAAAACCCTAAATTCTTAATTTTTGGATTTATATTTTAAATATTTTAAAATGTTCATGATTAAGAATTTTATGTTTTTAGGTTTAATATATTTTTTAAAAAATCATATTTTATGATATTTTTAATTTTGTTGTGTAGGAAGTTTTTTGCTTTACATCTAAAGTTTGAAGGACTAAAATTTAACCAATCCATTTAAAAAAGTTAGAATTAGTGGAAGGACTTGACGGAAATAAGGTTTAGGAATTGTTTGTTGTAAGTAATAAAGAAATAAGACTCATATGGCAATTTTAAAAGGTATAAGACTTAGTTGCAGAAAACAAAAAAGTTTAGTACTTGGGAAGTAATTATCCCTTACTTGTATGATTTTATTTTTCTCTCATTGGTTATTCCGTATATATATCTATAATTATTTATTTTATTGCTCAATTCTCATTAGTAGATAGTTATACCACTACCATGGATACTTGCTCTACATTTGTTTTGAATTTCGTTTACCTTGATCAATGGAATATGTCTATTTCTTGTTAATAGAAAATGATTGTAGTAATAATGGATCTTAATATATGATTTTTCCCCAACATATATTGAATTTAAAAGTATATAGTAATTGATAGTCACATGTTTAGGCTATAAGCATGGTTGCTATAATACTTTTATGAACAAGGTCAAGCTCACCTATAGTTTTAAAATTTCTGAATCCTTTGGGAGTAAAAGAACCCGAAAAAACCCAGCAAGGCTATCCTTGTGATGGCTTGGGTGGGGTGTGCCATGCAAATGTTTGGATTCTCTGCACTATGTACTACTCTTCCTACTCTTTTAAATTTTTGGACCAATACTTTCAAGTCTTGCGAAGAAAGTGGATAATATTTTAAGTTTATTTTTTATCATAATTATATATTATGTTATGTAATTGACATTTAGAGTTAATATTATCCTCGTTGTATAATTTTCTATAATTTTCTGTTATGTCATTATGTTTATTTTTTATTAAAGAACTTCGTTTTCGATAAAAATAAGATAATAAACCAACTTTTCATATATTAGAATATCCACAACTATTAACCAATCACCTATTAACTTAAATCTTCTACATCTTCTATTCATTTGTGTTGCAACTGGAGAAACTAATGTTTTAGATAACTGTACTCCACATGTTTATAAATGTACTTAGTTTTTTTTTAACTAAATTAAAATTACTTTTACTTATTTACTCTGTAAGTCATAAATTTATGCACACGCTTTATTTTTTATTTTATGAAATGTAATAGGCTTTTTGGTGCTATTAGTTGGGAAAAATAAAATGTATATTTTGTAATAAAAATATTTTTGCACTTTTATGTTGCATGCCTTATTTATTTGTCGATAATTATTAAATAATTTTTTTCTTACTAGAAAAATATGAAACCTACGTAATTTCAAACGAAAAATAAAAATTCTATTCTATTCAATGGTGAAAATAAAAATGTGACCAATTGTGAGTATAATATTGGTACTCTAATAACATTATAATTTGCACAATATGCAAGTTTTTTTATAGAAATTTTAGTAGTAAAGTTAATAGAAAAATGAGTTATAGATGAGCTCAAGGGAAAATTCTATTCTCGATATATTTTTGAAAAAAAATTAAATTTCAATAGCATACATTATACTCCCTTTGTCCCTTTTTTATTGACGTCTTATCAATTCAGATTTATCCCAAAAATACTGTCGTGTTGGGATATTTTATGAGCACTAAATGCATTTTTCCCCACTTTGCCTTTTATCCTCATAAAACTAGATATTACTTCTAAAATTATACTTAAATGAAAGTCTCCTTGGACACTTCAAAATTTTAATATTGATTTAAATTTTGTTTTCTTTAATTAATCCTTTAAAACTTAGTATGTACATCATTTTAGTAACTAGGATAAACATGAGATAAACATGGAAAGAAAAAGTTTCAAAATTTTTCTAAGGTTGTAGAAGATTACGTTGAAGATCCAATAGAAAAAGAAAATTTAATGTATATTGAAGATTTAAGTATAATTTTTCTAAAATTATACTTAAATGAAAGTCTCCTTGGATACTTCAAAAATTAAATATATTTAAATTTTTTTCTATAATTAATCCTTTAAAACTTAGTAAGTACACCATTTTAGTAACTAGGATAAACATGAGATAAACATAGAAAACAAAAATTTCAATATTTTTCTAAGGTTGTAGAAGGTAACGTTGAAGATTCAATAGAAAAATAAAATTTGATGTATATTGAAGATTTACCAAAAGAGGAGGAAGTTTCGAAGAGGGGCTGTGAGAGATGGTTCGAAGAAATTTCAGATAAGACAATTGAAAGAAATTTTGACTTGAATGTTGCAGCATTTGATCTAAATAAAATACTGAACGAAATATGGGAAGCTGAAATCTAGAGAACGATTGATCTGATGCTAACAATGTCTGTCCCAAAGTTTGGTTTTTTTGAAGGTAATGTTTTGTCAATTATATTTATCTTGATTTATGATAATTTCAAATTCTTTTGATAAATCTTCAATTTCTTCTCATCTTTGATTTCTCACGAATCTTGAGCGAAAATAATTTTTTTGGAGCAAATCAACGTCAAAGTATTTAAGGAAGAATATCATTCGTTCGACAATTTAGACGATGTTGTGGTTGAGTAGAATTAGTATTCATGGGAATGTAAAGGATTTGGGTTTTAGTTGTTCTTCTGGAAGTCGACTTCTATTTTCCCTAGAGTATTTTAATAGGATCGATATTGTTTTCTCTTCTTTTTCATATTTGTCATTTCTCTTTTCCTTGATTGTTGATATTTTTTTTTGTCATGATATGCAATCCCATTCTTGTTAATAAATCCACATTGTTTAAAAAAAAAGATAGAAAAGAAACAAATTATTGTAAGTGAATAATTTTTTTTCTTTTCCACCCATTAAATTTTTTTTTTTCCTAGATAATCATGATAATTCCTAACGAGTTTTTTTTTTTTACCTCTCGTTGCATTATTTTTTAAGATGACACCCATTGTATTTTTTTTTTTACATTGAATTTTCTAATACCTCTAAAATGATTTTCATATAAAAAATATAAGCAGCTAAGACAATCCAAAATAAATTTTTAGATGGCTTAAATTGAGCAAACATAAAGTATAATGTTTGAATACTAAAAAACAAAACATAGGAAAAAAAGATGACTACATCCCAGTAACATTAGGAAAATTTCAAAACATCACTCAACCTAAATGATCTAGAATTTCTTGAACCAAAGTTGGATCACATTTTATTTGAGTCGGAAGTTGGCCTATCCTCTCCAAACTTGGTTTTTTAAAATGAGAAATTTTGTACGTATTTGAACCTTTGACATGCATAATTTCTATCATGCATGATTGTAATGGTAACAATATATGATTGAATTTTACTATTGGAAAAGCTTTGAAAGACTCCTCAACGGTAGTGACCAACTCCTCAATTTTTTTGGTGTGTCCTTATACTGTAAAGTGAATAGCACTAAAAAATTAAAGGTACAAAACATTCAAATTTGGAGAATTAGGAGGTTGATGCATCAAGCGGATGTCAAATCCATCTTGTGATGTTGCTCGGCAAAATTCTTAATCATTCCCGTCGATATGGGTTCTTGCACTATCTTGTTGAATAAAAATTGGGAATCTGGAGTCTTCTCTTGGCCAATTTGCCTTGATTTCTGATGCGGATTCACAGACTGCTCCTGCAAGTGCACAGGGTAGTTATAGTACTTTATCAAGTTCGTATCCACAGGGACTAGGTTGGCTTGTTACTCCTTAATTTAGACAAATTAAGCGTTGAAACAATTAAACAGTAGTAGAAATTTGGGTGAATGCAAATTGAAATTTAAAATGAGCGAGAGAATGAAAAGTAGCAGCAGTGTTGAGGTAGGAAAAGATCAGAATTGGTGAAGTCTTAGGCATCCGGGGTTCACATTTGCCTTAATGCTCTAAATTGCTCAACAGCATCATAATAGGCTGAGCATGTTGACGCCTTGTGTTTAATAAGATGTCTTGAAGGGGCTCCCAGCCTAATGTACTACCAACGACTTTCGATCTTATTGATAATTCCCCGAACTTATTGAAAAGTAACAACAGTGTTGAATAGACGTCCACTTAGGGGTGAAGTTTAGTGTTGGTGCTAAGTACCCACAGTCTCTCCCTATCTTCTTTCGAACGGCTAAGGAGTGAAGGCTGACTATTGTTGGTCTAGCACACCTGGCTTCTCCTTTCGGTCCTTCACCAAGCTACTACATGATTAAAAATAGGCTTCTCAATAATCAATCCAGAATCAGATTAAAAATGGTATTATCTTCTCGACTGTGCTGCAATAGACTGAGCCTGTGCTAAGCCTATGCTGAGCTTGTGCTAAGCCTGTGCTGACCCTGTGCTGAGCCTGTCGACAATACAAAATCAATTATAAGATTAGTTCTTGCAGGCGCTCTCAACCTATACTGAACCAACTTATTGTCACTCACAGGCTCCTCCCAAGATTCTCACTCATCCTAATGCTTTTGCATCGGTCAAACCAAGCGGATTAAGATTTGGTGTTGAGGCTAATTCCTCAATTAGTTCCTAACTTCTGTCAAAACTAAGAACTAAGGGTTGGTTGTTGTTGTTCCACCAACTATGGTTTCTCCTTTCGGTCCGTCACCTAGCTACCTGTAATCTTGCATGGGTTTGATTAAGACTCAAACATGGTGCAAGTTTGCAACAACCAAGACAAGAAAAGTGGGTTAAGAACATAAGATGAGTAATTTATTACAATCAAAACAGAGACATGCTACTCCCCTTCAACCTAAGAGGGGTTATTTAGTTCATAATCAGAATTACAAAATCAAAAGAAATAAAAGGTAGCATAATGTTTGGAACAAATCTAGAGGTTAGGGAGAACACGATTTCTGCCCAGAAAAGGGTGCAGAATCGTGTTTCCCCTTGAACCTTTGTTCCAGAACTTCTGTAAGTTTTATGGGTGTTTGATCGATGGTGTATTCGATGCTCTGTTCTTCTTTCTTCCTCCTATTTATAGGTGCGGCTCCTCCTCTTTTCCCTTCTCCACTTGCTGGGAATCCTGGGAGCTGAGCAAGTTGGTTCTCAGTTTGCCCATCATGTTTGTCAGGATAAGATGCCATGGGAAGCGTGTTGATAGGCTGAATTCTGTCCATCTGCAGGTTTGGAAGACTTTTGGAGAGGATAATAATACTTTAAGTGGAATATTCAGCTCCTCTTTTCTTCTTTCTCCCACTTGCTGGAAGGTGTGGGAGTTGGGCAAGTTGAATTTCAGTTGCCCATCATGATTCTCGGGATAAGGCGCCATGGGAGGTGTGCCGATAGGCTGAATTCTTCAGTTCTGCAGGTTTAGAAGACTTTTGGGGAGGATAATAGTTCTTTAAGTGCTATATTCTTTGGGTGAAATGATTATTGCCTCTTTCCAATACATAAAGTCTTCTGAAACGCTCAGGTTATGATTGCAGGGTTGAAAGTTCTGCAAGTGGCGAAGCTCTGCAAGTGGCTAAATTTTATATTCTTTCTTCGCATTCTGGTCTTCTGCAGATTTCACAGGCTGAGCCTGTTGTGGGCCTGTTTGCAATCTTTCTTGATTCTTCCTTGCAATCGATTTCAGCTTCGCTTGCGATTGGTGTGGTGGGATGGAGACCTTGTGGATCAAGGCAAGGATAGTGAAATCCAGCAGATATCTTGTGATTGGAGGAGGATTCGTGGCCTTTTATTGATTCTGCAATGAACAACAGGCTCTCGAATCTCTGAAATAGGCTCATACTGTGGCAGAGGCTGTTACTTCGTATTCTTCAGTAAAATCCTCCAAAATTCTACGAAATGCACCTGGAATCACTAATCATACAGTAAGGGAAGGAATTTAAGGAAATATGATGAAATAATGGAAAGCAAGGCATATAATCATGATAGATGAGAGCAAATATATCTAAAAATCATGCCTAAAATTATGCATATTTTGTGTGCATCAAAGTATCCCAAACTGAAGATTTTTCTTGTCCTCAAGCAAATAGAAAAGAAAAGAAGGCATGATTTTTGAAAGGAAGTAAAAACAATTCCAATGCATTAGATTTTCACTAGGTTTCTTCCTTGTTATGTCTCAATTCAGTCATCCTCTTATTTTCCTTCAAAATTGCATCAATTCAATCAAATTCCTTGTCAGTAGTTTTTGTCATAAAATGACAGGAATAATTTTGCAATTGGCCCCCATTCTTCTACCATTTGGAAGAATTCTACTAAAGCTTGGAATTTGAAAAACATCAACTCATATGCAGACCCTTTCCCTCTTGTCTCCACTCATGTGCATAAATAATCAAGCTAGGATCACTAGGACTTTATCTGTGTTGTATTGAGGCCAGGTAAAGGTTGTCAAATGAGGGCGGATGGATTTAGCAAAGGTCAATGGCTTGTGAACTCGATTCTTTTGTTCTTGTTCTTGAATAGCCTGAGACTGTGTAAAGGCTGCTTGACTTCGTATTTTCTGAGGTTTCATGCCATTCAGTAACTATGTCCCAATGCTTCAGTCACTCTTGATATAACCACTGACTCCAACAGATGGATTGGAATTGTGTTCTAGGATGGAGTATGATTTTCCAGATGTTTCCTTTGTCTTTTCTCCCTTTCTTTCTTTATTTTGTTTTTCTTTACTTTTTTTTTCTTCTTCCTATTTTCTTTTTCCCTTTTTCCTTTGCAAGGGAGAGGGGAGTACGTGTATCTGGTGGCATTCTAAATTTTGTACAGGCTGAGTATGGACAATATTACTTTCTGAACTTGATCAAATCTTGCTCACAGGCTCATCGACAGGGTGTAGCTGTTTAAAGGATTCTGTGCCCTTAGACACTAATGGCCCCTACTTTGGCTACAAATGGTTATGATGGGATGTGCAGGGTAAATGAATGACTTGGGGCCATCACAATTGGCTTAAAATGGGGTTGCAAGGATTTGATGAGTGAGGTGTGGATTTGTGTGGTCTGTAGGTGGGCCAAAAATGGCCTAGATCATTTCCTTGCTTGAAGATCTGCCTAAAATTTTGCATTGACAAAGATAATGGCCTGTTCTAAGGTATACAGGCTGAGCCTGTTTTGTTTTGAAAATTCTTTAACAGGATCTTTCTCATCTGACAGAATTTGTGGTATGCAGTTGCTTGATTATTCTTGTTCTGCTCGTTTTTGCGAAAATAAGAAAGTTATAAGATTAGAATCTGAGCAGTGTTAAATGGAACAAGAGAAGGTGCATAAATATAAAGACAGGCTCACACTGGGAGAAAAATAATGAAAATAACTAAAAATTGGAATTGCATTAAACGAACATCATAAAATACATAGAGGCAAAATTACACCGTAAAATACCCTGAACTGTAAACTTGCAGTGTCCTCACTGCCAAAACTAAGCAAAAACGGGCTGCAATGCCACAAAAAAGATCGCAAAGTAAACACACACTACTGAAACCCAAAATACAAAATTACTAGTCTAAGATGGATAAACACAAAAGTACCAAACTGAAAGTCAAGCTGTGTGGTGTGGGGTTAGTTATCCTAAACTAGACTATAAGGTGTTGTAGTAATTGCGGGGTGGGGGGGGGGGGTAGGCGGGGGTGGTGTTAGAATAAGGTGTTAGTTCGACACAGACTCAGCCTGTGGTGAGCCTGTGTAAGTATCAGAATACCCTTTTTGCAAAATAATTGAGGTTAACTATAAAAAAGGTGCAGAAGAACTTCTCTAACAATTTTTTGAGTTGATGATTCTCTCCTCCATCGATTCAACACCTGATTATTAAAAACAAAAGAAAACACACAAAGCAATCTGAAAGAAAATAAAGTAAAGAAAACTAAAAATTACCACACTTGGGTTTTTCCCAAGTGCGTGCTTCTTTTATGTCTTTTAGCTGGACACTTCCCCATTCTTCTAGTTGGGAGGTGGAACATGGAACAGCTGCGTCTCCTGATATTCATTGGTCTTTGTGTAATACACCTTCAACTTGTGTCCATTGACCTTGAATGGGCGTGTCTGCTCATTATAGATTTCAACAGCTCCAAGGGGGTAACAGTGCGACACTGTGAAGGGTCCTGACCATCTTGATCGAAGCTTCCCAGGGAACAGCTTCAGGCGAGAATTGTAAAGAACTTGGTCCCCTTCTTCGAATTTCCTGAGCTGAATCTTGCTGTCATGCCATTTCTTTATCCTCTCCTTGTATAATTTGGCATTTTCATATGCATCCAGCCCCAGCTCGTCTAGTTCATTGAGCTACAACAGCCTCTGCTCTCCCACAGCCTGTGTGTCAAAATTTAGAGCCTTAATAGCCCAATACGCCTTGTGTTCAAGTTCCACAGGTAGGTGGCAGGCTTTTCCAAAGACAAGGCGATATGGAGTGGTGCCAATGGGTGGTTTGTAGGCTGTGCGGTATGCCCAAAGAGCATCATCAAGCTTTACTGCCCAATCCTTGCGTGATGGTCCCATTGTTTTATCCAAAATTTGCTTGATCTCTCTATTTGTTACCTTGACTTGGCCACTTGTTTGAGGATGGTAGGGAGTGGCCACCTTGTGCATGATTCCATATTTCCTTAAGAGAGCTTCAAGCTGTCGATTACAAAAATGGGCACCACCATCACTGATTATGGCTCTAGGGGTGCCAAATCGAGTGAAGATATTTTTCTTGAGGAACCGTGTCACCACCTTGGCATCATACGTTGGGGAGGCGATGGCCTCAACCCATTTGGAAACATAATCAACAACTACCAAGATGTAGTTGTTCCCGTATGAACTTGGGAATGGTCCCATGAAATCAATCCCCCAAACATCAAATAGCTCCACTTCCAGTATGGCCTGTTGTGGCATTTCTTGTCTCCTTGAGATGTTCCCTGTCCGTTGGCATTCCTCGCAAGCTACCACCCAATTGCGGGCATCCTTAAATAAGGTAGGCCAATATAGGCCAGCTTGTAAGACTTTAGAGGCTGTTCTGGTGGCACATGGTGTCCTCCATATTGTGCATTGTGGCAACTGTGCAGGACCTATGCCACCTCTTCTTCAGGAATGCATCTTCTGATCATTCCTTCCCCACACCTTCTGAACAGCAAGAGCTCATCCAAGAGGTAGTTCTTCATATCAGAGAGGAATTTCTTCCTCTGTGAATAACTCAGGTCGGGAGGAAGGGCTCCACAGGCTAGGAAGTTAACATTTTCTGCATACCACGGCATGAGCCTGAGGGTGACACTGTGGATGGTTGCGATGAGGCTATCATTTGAGATGGTCATAAATGGGCATGTTCTCCCTTGGCATGTGTTCTGGGGGTAATCTGGACAGGTGGTCAGCCACCACATTCTCTGTTCCCTTCTTGTCCCGGATATCCAAGTCAAATTCTTGAAGCTGAAGGATCCATCTTGGAAGTCTTGGCTTGGTCTCCTTTTTTGTTAGCAAGTACTTCAGGGCTAAATGGTCAGTGTGTATGATGACCTTGGAGCCCAGCAAGTATGCTCGAAATTTTCAATGGCAAAGACTACTTCCAAGAGCTCCTTTTCTGTTGTGGCATAATTGATCTGTGCTTCATCCAGAGTATGACTTGCATAGTAGATTGCATGAAGTTTGTTGTCCATCCTTTGTCCTAACACATCCCTACAGCATGGTCACTGGCATCACACATTATCTCAATGGGTTGACTCCAATCTGGGGGCTGAATGATTGGGGCTGTGGTCAATGCGGTTTTGATCCTGTGAAAAGAATCTAAACAAGATTCATCAAATACAAATTCGGCATCCTTACTAAGGAGATTCATCAAAGGTTTTGCAATCTTTGAGAAATTCTTAATAAAGAACTTATAAAAACCCGCATGGCCAAGAAAAGCTCAAATTGCCTTAATAGAATTTGGAGGTGGAAGTTTTTCAATTATATCGATTTTAGCTTGGTCTACTTTAATACCACGTCTTGAAATTTTGTGTCCAAGAACAATTCCTTCAGTTACCATGAAATGGCATTTTTCCCAATTGAGAACAAGGTTAACAGCCTCACACCGTGCTAGCACTGTTTCAAGGTTAGCCAAACAAATATCGAAAGAAGTACCATAAACAAAAAAATCATCCATGAATACCTCTATTATTTGCTTTATCAGGTCATGGTATATGGCCATCATGCAGCACTGAAAAGTGACAGGAACATTGCACAAACCAAATGGCATGCGCCTATATGCAAATGTGCCAAAGGGGCATGTAAATGTTGTTTTCTCTTGATCACTTGGATGGATTGGGATCTGGAAGAATCCAGAATACCCATCCAAGTAGCAAAAATGTGTATGCTTTGCAAGTCTTTCTAACATTTGGTCAATGAATGGCAAAGGGAAATGATCCTTTCTAATAGCTTTGTTGAGCTTCCAATAGTCTATGCACATTCTCCAACCCATGACAGTCCTAGTTGGTATGAGTTCCTCTTTTTCATTCTTCACTACTGTCACTCTCCCTTCTTAGGAACTACATGCACTGCACTAACCCAAGGACTATCTGAAATTGGGTATATGATCCCTGCATCTAGCAGTTTCAAGATTTCCTTTTTAACCACCTCGTTCATATTCTCATTTGTTCTCCATTGTGGTTCTATTACGGGCTTACTGCCTTCTTCAAGAAGAATGCGATGTATGCAGAGATTAGGGTTGATACTTGTGAGATCATCAATGGCATATCCTGTTGCCCCTCGGTGCTTGTTGACAACAGTGCGCGCCTTTTCTTCTCCCTCCTGTGAAAGGTCAGTGCCAATAATAATAGGGAATGAGGAAGCTTTAGGTTCTAAGTAGTTATACCTGAGGTTGGGTGGCAAAGGTTTCATTTCCATCCTTGGGACCTCTTTTGTGAGTTCTGATTGACGAACAGATTCTGCAACAGCTTCTGCAGTAGCCTCAGTAATAGGCTCAGCCTGTTGTTCTGCGGCTTGGGCCTGTTCGTTAATTTCTGGCACAGTTTCTTCTGCTAGAAATTTTGCTACCTCTTTCGGGGCTCTTTAGTCTCCCTCAATGAGTCCATTAACCAAGCATCGAAGCAGCTCATCCTCGTGTTTCTCCATTAGTTGGGATTCCTTGACAAGCACATCAACAGGGTCTGGCAGAGCATCTACCATGAAGCATTGTCCTACTCTAAATTCGTTTTTTTGTGCTTTTTGGACATTGAATTCTACTATTTCTTCACCAAGTCGCAGTGTCAATGTTCCATTGGCAATCGATCATGGCTCCTATTGTGGCTAAGAATGGACGCCCAAAAATGATGGGCGTTTTCTCATCCTCCGTCATGTTCATCACCACAAAGTCTATAGGGATGTAAAAATTGCCAACCTTAACTGGCACATCCTCCAACACTCCCACAGGGTACACGAGTGAGCGATCAGCAAGTTGAATGGTCATCCTTGTAGGCTTGATGTCTCCAAGGTTCTTGTTTTGAGTGATGGAGAGTTTGTAACAGGCTGACACTAGCTCCTAGATCACACAATGCTCCTTCAATCTTCTTGTCCCCAATGTTACAAGGTATTGTGAAGCTTCCTGGGTCTGAGCATTTTCTGGGTGGATGGTGCTGAATGAGAGCACTCCCATGGGTTGCCATGGCTACAGTCTAAATGTCATTAATAGTTCTCTTCTTTGTTAGAATATCCCTAAGGAATTTAGCATACGATGGAATTTGTGTGACCACATCACTGAAGGATACGTTGACATATAATTTACTCAATATTTCCTTAAACTTACAGAATTGCTTCTCCAGTTAGGATTTGTGGTACACCTTTGGATATGGGAGAGGAGATTGATAAGGTAGAGCATTCTGAGGTTGTTTCTTAGTCTTTTTGTGCTAACAGCCTCAGTCACAAGCTCAGCCTGTGCCTGCACTGTCTGTCCAGAGCTGGATGTCGATGCTTGTTGCTCGGTTCTCTCTGCAACCTTAGGCGGTCTCTGTACTGCGTCTTTCAACTCCTTCCCACTACAAAGTGTAACTGCCTTGACATGTTCATTCCATGGATTTTCTATTTGTTTTCTTGGAAGAGCTCCTTGTTGACCAGTGGACATGGTGGCTTGTTGAGCAATTTGATTCTCGAAGATTCTGTTGTGAGATTTGATTTGACTGATCTCCTCGCTCAATTTGTTCTGGTTCTCCAGGATGGATTGCAACATGCTCATCATGTCGGTGTTACTGCCTTGCTGTCCTCCTTGATTCTGCCTTTGGTACTGAGGCTGTCCACCATGGTTCTGTCTTTGGTACTGGGGCTGTGGTGGAATTCTTTCTTCGTTTGGTGCTTTCCAAGAAAATTTGGGATGGTTTCTCCAGGAAGGATTGTAGGTGTTTCCATATTGACCATACTTCTGCTGGATATAGTGAGCTTGTTTAGAGTCACATTCAGCAAAGAGGGGACAATTAGAGGTGTTGTGAGGTCCTCCACATTCTTCATAGTCTAGGGCTGTGACTGCAGCTGCCTTAACTTGAGCAACCCCTAACTATTTCCTGAGGGCTTCTATCTCTGCCTCTAGCTTGGTCACTCGGTCTACACCAATTATTCCAGAGGTCTTGACTCCCCTGACTTGGGTCTTTCTTTTGGACAGGGCTTCAAGAATGGCGACTCCATCATTATAGTCTTTGTCCAGGAATGCACTATTGGCCATCTTGTCCAAGGTGTTCTGATCTTCGTCACATAGGCCACAGTAAAACTATTTAAGTTGCATGGCCTCGTCAATCCGGTGGTTTGGGCATCTCCTTAGTAATCCCTCGAAGTGCTCCCAAGCATCTCGAATTGATTCATCATAGCGTTGAGAAAAACCAATAAGCTGCTGCCTCAAACTTACAGCCTTGCTTGATGGATGGTACTTCTTCAAGAAAGCTCTGACTAGACTGTCCCAGTCAGTAAAATGGCCTGCTTTATGGTTGTTGAGCCATTCAAATGCTGGTTATCTGAGTGAGAATGGGAACACTCTCATGTACAATTGATCTTTGGTCATCCCTACTATGTTCACAGTGCTACACACCCGCAGAAGATTCCGCAAGTGCGAGTTTGGGTCTTAAGAGGGCGTCCCTTCAATGGTGCGCCTTTCCAGCATGCTCAGCAAGTTTGCTCTGATCTCAAATGGAGCGTCTACATCTGGAATGGCTATGTTGTTGTGGATTATGGTGGTTGGTGGTTGTAGGAGTTGGGATGTGGGAATGTAGGGTCGAACAAGCTGAGCCTGTTCAATGCCCTAGTGGCTCCTTCATTGCGTCTGTCCGCCATGTTTTGTTGCTTTTGTTTGTTCTTCTTTCGAATCTGGTGGGCTGTCTTTTCGATCTTCTGGTGGAAGATTAGAGCTGGTTGCTTGCTCCTAGTTTGGGGCATGCACCACCTGAAAAACTTCAAACTGGAAAAAGAAAAGGGGTAAAAGATAAAAAGCATAATAAATAAAAATAAAAAGTAATAGAATCAAGCACCAGTCCCCGGCAACGGCTCCAAAAACATGATGCGGATTCACAAACTGCATCTGCAAGTGCAAAGGGTAGTTATAGTAATTTATCAAGGTCGTATCCACAGGGACTGGGTTGAGCCTGTTACTCCTTAATTTAGACAAACTAAGCTTTGAAATAATTAAAAAGTCGTGGAAATTTGGGTGAATGCAAATTGAAATTTAAAATGAGCGAGAGAATGAAAAGTAACAGCATGTTGTAGTAGGAAAAGATCAGAATTGGTGAAGTCTTAGGCATCCGGGATTCACATTTCTTGCCTTAATGCTCTAAATTGCTCAACAGCATCATAACAGGCTGAGCCTTTTGACGCCCTGTGTTTAATAAGATGTTTTGAAGGGGCTCCTAACCTAATGTACTACCACCGGCTTTCGATCTTATTGATATTTCCCCAAGCTTCCATCTACCCCCTATCACTAGAATAGACGTCCACTTAGGGGTGAAGTTTAATGTTGGTGCTAAGTACCCACAGTCTTTCCCTATCTTCTTTCAAACGGCTAAGGAGTGAAGGCTGACTATTGTTGGTCTAGCACACCTGGCTTCTCCTTTTGGTCCTTCACCAAGCTACTACTTGATTAAAAATAGACTTCTCAATAGTCAATCAAGAATCAAATTAAAAATGGTATTATCTTCTCGACTGTGCTGTAACAGGCTGAGCCTGTGCTAAGCCTGTGCTGAGCCTGTCGACAACACAAAATCGATTATAAGATTAGTTCTTGCAGGCGCTCTCAACCTATACTGAACCCACTTGTTTTCACTCACAGGTTCCTCCCAAGATTCTCACTCATCCTAATGCTTTTGCATCGGTCAAATCAAGGGGATTAAGATTTAGTGTTGAGGCTAATTCCTCAATTAGTTCCTAACTTTTGTCAAAACTAAGAACTAAGGGTTGGTTGTTGTTGTTCCACCAACTATGGTTTCTCCTTTCGGTCCTTCACCTAGCTACCTGTAATCATGCTTGGGTTTGATCAAGACTCAAACATGGAGCAAGTTTGCAACAACCAAGACAAGAAAAGCGGGTTAAGAACATAAGATGAGCAATTTATTACAATCAAAATAGAGACATGCTACTCCCCTTCAACCTAAGAGGGGTTGTTTAGTTCATAATCAGAATTACAAAATCAAAAGAAATAAAGGATAGCATAATGTTTGGAACAAATCTAGAGGTTAGGGAGAACACGATTTCTGCCCAGAAAAGGGTGCAGAATCGTGTTTCCACTTGAACCTTTGTTCCAAAACTTCTGCAAGTTTTATGGGTGTTTGATCGATGGTGTATTTGATGCTCTGTTCTTCTTCCTTCCCCTTATTTATAGGCGCGGCTCCTCCTCTTTTCCCTTCTCCACTTGCTGGGAATCATGAGAGCTGAGCAAGTTGGTTTTCAGTTTGCCCATCATGTTTGTCAAGATAAGATGCCATGGGAAGTGTGTTGATAGGCTGAATTCTGTCCATCGGCAGGTTTAGAAGACTTTTGGAGAGGATAATAATACTTTAAGTGGAATATTCAGCTCCTCTTTTCTTCTTTCTCCCACTTGCTGGAAGGTATGGGAGTTGGGCAAGTTGAATTTCAGTTGCCCATCATGATTATCGGGATAAGGCGCCATGGGAGGTGTGCTGATAGGCTGAATTCTTCAGATCTACAGGTTTAGAAGACTTTTGGGGAGGATAATAGTTCTTTAAGTGCAATATTCTTTGGGTGAAATTATTACTGGCTCTTTCCAATACAGAAAGTCTTCTGAAATGCTCAGGTTATGATTGCAGTGTTGAAAGTTCTACAAGTGATGAAGGTCTGCAAGTGGCTGAATTTTATATTCTTTCTCTGCGTTCTGGTCTTCTGCAGATTTCACAGGCTGAGCCTGTGGTGGGCCTATTTGCAATCTTTTTTATTCTTCCTTGCAATCGATTTCAGCTTCTCTTGCGATTGATTTGGTGGCATGGAGACCTTGTGGATTAAGGTAAGGATAGTAAAATCCAGCGGATATCTTGTGATTGGAGGAGGATTCATGGCCTTTTATTGATTCTGCAATGAACAACAGGCTCTCAAATCTCCGAAACAGGCTCATGTTGTGGCAGAGGCTGTTCCTTCGAATTCTTTAGTAAAATCCTCCACAATTCTTCGAAATGCATCTGGAATCACTGATCATACAATAAGGGATGAAATTTAAGAGAATATGATGAAATAATGCAAAGCTAGGTATATAATCATGATAGATGAGAGCAAATATGTCTAAAAATCATGCCTACTGTTAGAACAATAGCCCTTCGCTAGAGGGGGTGAATAGCGATAATCGAATTAAAACGAAATAGGCAGGAATCAAATGCGGAATTGAAAGATTGAAGGACACAACCAATTTATCCTGGTTCACACACACTCTACTAGTGTGGCTAATCCAGCCCTTCAAGTCTCACTTGAAGATTTCACTATCTAATGTTAAGCTTAGGGGTGCTTAACAAAGCGTTACAACCTAGGAATTCTAGTCACAAGAATCCTAAACCTGAGAGTTCAAGTCACATGAACCTCAACACACTTGCTTGAAGATACCTCACTTCAAGACTTCTCACATAAGAAGAAATACCCTCTTCCTATGAATCTCAACAAGGGAACTAACCTCCCTTAAGGTGTATGAATATACAATTAAATCACTCAAACAAAGAACCCTCTCAAAGAGTAGATATGAGTACACAAGATTAAGCTCTAAAAGGCAACTCTCAAATCCTCAATAGGATATTGGCTCAATAAAGATTTCTATAAATGTATGGAATGAATGCTTGAATGTAGAGAGTTGATTGAGTAGTAATCAGAGCTGAAAATGCTCAATTTGTAGCTCTGAAAAATCATAGAGCCGTTTGAAATCCACCCAAGAAAAAGCTTTAAACAAAACATAGTGGGTGCTAAAAGTTGTCAGCAATAACGGCCATAACATCGATGTTTTAATTCTCAACATCGATGTTTTGTCCAGTAAATTTGAATTATTGGACTAACGGTAACTAAAACATCGATGTTCTCAAACACAACATCGATGTTATTTTGATTCTGTGCAAAAATTTTTAAAGCTTAATATGAAGAACATCGATGTTTTGAAAACCAACATCGATGTTATTTTACTTCTGTGAAAATGAGATGAAAACTGATCATTGAAGAACATCGATGTTTTAATTCACAACATCGATGTTATTTTGCTTCTGTGAAAAACGATTAAAACTGACCATTGAAGAACATCGATGTTATGAAATCCAACATCGATGTTTTGCTTATGTAAAGAATATTTTCAAATGCAACGGTCATTAGAACATCGATGTTTAGGATTCCAACTTCGATGTTATTTGCCTACTGCCAATTTCTGGAAAATTCTTTGAAGGCAGGAACATCGATGTTTTAGAAGACAACTTCGATGTTATTTTGGTTCGACAAAATCAAATTGAAGCTGACCATTATGGAACATCGATGTTGCAAATGGGAACATCGATGTTATGACTAGTTTTAAAAGCAACGGTCACTAGAACATCGATGTTTAGGATTCCAACATCGATGTTATTAGCCTACTGCCTGTTTTGGAAATTTGTTGGAAGGCAGAACATCGATGTTTTAAAACATAACATCGATGTTATTGACACAGAAAAATAGTTTGATGTCTGAAATATGTTTATGTGATGCATGAGCAAATTCATCTTATTTTGAGCCAATGTCCTAGAAGAAGAGTTGAGTGTTATACCTTGTACAATTTATGAATCTAACTCTTCATTCTTGGCTCTTCAATTCTTGTGCTCATTCACTTTGATCCTTTGCTCTTGAATGGTTTCTTTTGCTTGAGGATTGGTTTGACTTCATTTCTTTTTGCTTCATCTTTGTCATGATCTGGAATTGATTTGTCGTTATCAAAACCTGTAATGAATGAACCATGAAGACATAGGTTCTAACAATTTCCCCCTTTTTGATAATGACAAACACCTAGAAGGATATGCCAAATGTTAACACAATAATTCCCCCCATCTAGATGCATATACTTCTTCTTATTCTTTAACGGGACAAATTACGCATATTGGAAGGAAAGGATGAGAATTTTCATCCAAGCCAATAATTTCGCAGCCTGGCTGGTGATAAAGAATGGTGTTCAAGTCCCAACAAGGACGAAAGCGGGGTACAACGAAGATGACATCCAGAGAATCGAAAACCACTCCAAGGCGATAAACATCGATGTTTTACTGCTCAACATCGATGTTTTGTCCAACAAATTTGAATTTTTGGACTAGCGGTAACTAAAACATCGATGTTCTCAAACCCAACATCGATGTTATTTTGATTCTGTGTAAAAACCCTTCAAAGCTTCATATGAAGAACATCGATGGTTTAAAGCCAACATCGATGTTATTTTGCCTCTGTGAAAAATGATTAAAGCTTCATATGAAGAACATCGATGTTTGAAAACCAACATCGATGTTATTTTGCTTCTGTGAAAAAGTGATGAAAACTGATCATTGAAGAACATCGATGTTTTAATTCACAACATCGATGTTATTTTGCTTCTGTGAAAAACGATTAAAACTGACCATTGAAGAACATCAATGTTATGAAATCCAACATCGATGTTTTGCTTATGTAAAGAATATTTTCAAATGCAACGGTCATTAGAACATAGATGTTATTTGCCTACTGCCAATTTCTGGAAAATTCTTTGAAGGCAGGAACATCGATGTTTTAGAAGACAACATCGATGTTATTTTGGTTCGACAAAATCAAATTGAAACTGACCATTATGGAACATCGATGTTGCAAATGGGAACATCGATGTTTGCAGTAGGCTAATAACATCGACGTTGGAATCCTAAACATCGATGTTCTAGTGACCGTTGCTTTTAAAACTAGTCATAACATCGATGTTCCCATTTGCAACATCGATGTTCCATAATGGTCAGTTTCAATTTGATTTTGTCGAACCAGAATAACATCGATGTTGTCTTCTAAAACATCGATGTTCCTGCCTTCAAATAATTTTCCAGAAATTGGCAGTAGGCAAATAACATCGATGTTGGAATCCTAAACATCGATGTTCTAAAATGGTCAGTTTTAATCGTTTTTCACAGAACCAAAATAACATCGATGTTGGTACAGTCTCATAGACAGTCACTTGATGCAGCAGGGATTCAAAAGAAGTGAGAGTGAAGCAACTCTGTATGTAAAAGGCAGCTCAAGTGATGATTTGATCATAGTGTCTCTTTATGTTGATGACATGTTGATTACAGGAGCAGATCACAGCAAGATTTCAGCTTTTAAAGCTGAAATGATGAAGGAATTTGAAATGTCAGATTTGGGTTTGGTGCATTATTTTCTTGGAATGGAGGTGATGCAAAGTGAAGCAGGAATTATGATCACTCAGAAGAGGTATGCAGAAAATATTCTGAAGAAATTCAAGATGGACTCTTGCAATCCAGCGCCAACCCCAATAATTCAAAACACCAAGCTTGCGAAGAATGGAGATGAAGAAGATGCAGAAATTGGAGTGTTCAGGAGCTGTGTAGGAAGTTTGCTGTACCTCACAGCAACTCGGCCTGACTTACTGTTTGCAACCAACTTGCTGTCAAGGTTTCTAAATGCTCCTAAGAAGATCATGCAACTGTGATGAAGAGAGTGCTCAGGTATGTTAAAGGCACTACTGATCTTGGTCTTCATTACAGCTCATTTGAAAATGCAAAGTTGAAGGCATATTGTGGTAGTGATTGGGCTGGAAGTGTAGATGACATGAAAAGCACAACAGGTTATGTTTTCTTGCTTGGTTCAAATGCTTTTTCATGGTGTTTCAAGAAACAAACCGTTGTTGCTCAATCCACAGCGGAAGCTGAGTATCTTGTTGCTGCCTCCACAGTGAATCAAGTTATTTGGTTCAGAAAAATTATGTTTGATCTTAAAATGGAGCAAGAGGAACCCATGGAACTGTTTTGCGACAACCAGTCCGCTATTGCAATGATTAAGAATCCAATTGATCATGGCAGGACTAAGCATTTCAAGATTAGATTCCATGTGATTCGTGAAGCTGAAAGTGAAGGAGAAGTTCAAGTTTTATTCTGCTCCTCCGAAATGCAATTGGCAGACCTGTTCACAAAGCCTTTGCCCAAGAACAAGTTTGATTTGTTGAAGAACATGTTGAATATGAAGAGCAGCTTGGTCAAGGGGGAGTGTTAGATTATGTGATCAAGCTGCAATTAAAGTGTTCAAGTCATTAGTGTGAGTTAGTGGAGAATAATCAAGCTGTGTGGAGTGTGTCAGGAAAAGTGTGTTAGTTGTGTGTGTTTTTTTTATTATTATAATGTACCTTTTGTTGTCTGATCATTCTTGGTAGGCCTCATGTTTGGCAAACCAAGAAGATCAACTTAGTGGATTATAGGTCTCCATGCTGCACTAAGCAGCATAGGTTGAAGGTATGGGGCTGCAAGTTGAAGGTATGGGCTGCAAGTTGCTGCAGCAAGCTGAATATGACCTATATATTTGGAGTTGTAATCTGGTTTCAATCAAGTGAAATAAACCTATATTGTGTGTCTTTCACTTCACAAAGTGTTCCTTGTCTTGTCCAAATCGTGTTCAAGTCAAGTGTTTGAGAGAATTTGAGAGAAAATTAATGCAACAGTAACCAAGAAAACCAACTTGAGTGTTCTTCAGTTTTCTGGAAATTTTCCAGTTTTTCCCAGAAAACATCGATGTTGTAAACCCCAACATCGATGTTATTTTTTGTTCTGCCAAATTGTTTAAAGTTGAGAATTGTCACAACATCGATGTTGTAACTTAAACATCGATGTTTTAGCAGCTCGGCAGAATTATTAGAAGTTCCAGTAGCATTTAAACATCGATGTTCTAAACTAAACGTCGATGTTCTAAGTGCACTGCCAACTTATTTGAAGTTTGTGAGAGAGTAAACATCGATGTTAAACATCCAACATCGATGTTCTTGAGTCATTTCTGAATTAGTTGAAGATCAAAAGCCAACAATATCGATGTTCTAAGAATCTTGATCTTCAATTAATCCGGCCGAACGACAAGAACATCGATGTTGTGTCAATAACATCGATGTTTGATGGCTTTGTTGCACAAGAACATCGATGTTGCACTTAAAACATCGATGTTTGGTTGACTCGCGGCTTTAAACATCGATGTTTTGTCCATTAAATTTGAATTATTGGACTAACGGTAACTAAAACATCGATGTTCTCAAACACAACATCGATGTTATTTTGATTCTGTGTAAAAATCTTTAAAGCTTCATATGAAGAACATCGATGTTTTGAAAACCAACATCGATGTTATTTTACTTCTGTGAAAATGAGATGAAAACTGATCATTGAAGAACATCGATGTTTGATTCACAACATCGATGTTATTTTGCTTCTGTGAAAAACGATTAAAACTGACCATTGAAGAACATCGATGTTATGAAATCCAACATCGATGTTTTGCTTATGTAAAGAATATTTTCAAATGCAACAGTCATTAGAACATCGATGTTTAGGATTCCAACATCGATGTTATTTGCCTACTGCCAATTTCTGGAAAATTCTTTGAAGGCAGGAACATCGATGTTTTAGAAGACAACATCGATGTTATTTTGGTTCGACAAAATCAAATTGAAACTGACCATTATGGAACATCGATGTTGCAAATGGGAACATCGATGTTATGACTAGTTTTAAAAGCAACGGTCACTAGAACATCGATGTTTAGGATTCCAACATCGATGTTATTAGCCTACTGCCTGTTTTGGAAATTTGTTGGAAGCCAGAACATCGATGTTTTAAAACATAACATCGATGTTATTGACACAGAAAAACAGTTTGATGTCTGAAATATGTTTATGTGATGCATGAGCAAATTCATCTTATTTTGAGCCAATGTCCTAGAAGAAGAGTTGAGGGTTATACCTTGTACAATTTATGAATCTAACTCTTTATTCTTGGCTCTTCAATTCTTATGCTCATTCACTTTGATCCTTTGCTCTTGAATGGTTTCTTTTGCTTGAGGATTGGTTTGACTTCATTTCTTTTTGCTTCATCTTTGTCATGATCTGGAATTGGTTTGTCGTTATCAAAACCTGTAATGAATGAACCATGAAGACATAGGTTCTAACACCTACAACTATGCATATTTCATGTGCATCAATTTCATGTAAGACCTTGTCAATTAAGTATGACCTTATAGCCTCTCTTGTTGCTGAAGTTATTGGTTTTGTTTCTAATGTACATGAAACACGATTTGCACTTGTCCGCTTCGCTACTTCACGAGTAACAAAGGGGATACTCCAAGTTTTCCTGAAAAAATTTCTCTTCCACATGAATCAAATCTCAGACGAGTAGTAACCACCAAAAACATTACTTTTCTAATTTTTTTTTTACTTTTTCAAGTACTTATCGGCTCATCTTCATCTGTAAATAGATAATAATTCTCCAATTTCTTTTTCATGTTAAACCATTTCTCATCAATATGGATGATATTATGCATTGGAGGAAAAGTTGGATCATATGGTACGCTTCCTTGATCAAGCATCAATATGCAAAATTGCAGGCAACACCTTTTGTTTCTTCACTAAGAAAGGGCTTTTTAGCATTTGAATGTCGTTGTATCTGTCTTGACTTAAAATACCTATGCAATGTACTCTTATTTATCCCCAAGGAATGTGACAAAGATTGTACTGTTGTCCATTTGTGTAAAGGTATCTCTCGGAATCGGTTGTAGCCATTTTCAACTTTTTTACGCCCATGATTCTTGGTCTTCATCTGAGTTATATTAAAATTTGTACCATGCACTCTTTTTATTTGCTTCCAAATGCGTTGAACCATGCGAATTCCAACCAAAAAATCGAATGCCACTAATTTTGTTGCTCCTCTCTTTAGCAACACACATACACTTTGTTGCAGTAGTATAATATGGATGGCTTTGCGTTCATCATTGCTCAAACATTTAAATTTCTTTTTCACATTGTCATCCTCTCCTGGTAAAAAAAAATTAACAAAACAAGTATTAATGCAACTTTTTTTTAAAAAAATGGCAACTTAAATATTTAACAATGTTAACTATATAAATAGATTCCTTACCAACAATAAAGTCTGCATCACCTGATGGTCCTTCATTTAAGTCCAAAAATTCTCCTTCCTCTAAAATAAGATAAGTAATCATACATACACTAAGTTATAATGTAAATTTTTCTTTTTAAAAAAATTGAAACTGAAATAACTTATGGTAAAATAAAAAAAATGAAGTCTATGGCTATGTTTAAGAAATGTTTTTCATACCAAGGACCATTTCTGGTTCGATGTCATATGTCGGTTTAATATTTGAATTTAATAAAATTCTTTCGTTGCGAGCTGCATTATGATACTTGATTATAAGTCAAAATAGAAATTTTCAATAAAATACTAATGTAGTATTAAAATACGATAGTTAAAAATTTTACCAAAAGAGGATATATATGAATAATTATACAAATTTAGTTATGTAAATAGACTAATTAGATTTCTTACCAACAATGAAGTCTATGTTATTTGTTGGTCCTTCGTTTTCGTTTGAGTTCACGAAATCATCCTCCTCTGCAATAAAATAATTAACTATAGACTCAAGTTTTTATAAGAAATTAAAACGAAAAATAAAATGACTTATGGTCATGTTTAAAAGACTTTTTACCAAGGATCATTCTGGTTCTATATTATCAGTCGGTTTAGTATTTTAGTCTAACAAAATCCTTTGTTGTGCAGCTACAGCAAAAGACTTAACTATCAAGAAAGTTTCTAAAAAAAATTAAAAAGATGTTAGCCAAAAAATTCAATAGTCTAAGATCTATATAAATAAATAGATATATTTAATAATATAAAGATGCTATAGCCAACAAGTCTGATATTATATATGAATTTGTGAAAGATGATTATCTACAAATTCAACATTCGTCATGTTCAATTAACCAAAAAATAAAATTATCAAACATGCATATGGATAAATACATGATGATATGAACATAAAAGTATAAAGAACCTATTATACATTATACATTGCTTATAATCAGTTTTATTCCACGAAAAGTATTTTTTTGAATTAATTTGGTGTTTAAATCCAACCAGTATAGGAAAACTGTGTAAGATAACAAATTAAGAAAAATTAAATTACAAGGAAAAAAAGTATAATAACTTTCAAACTTAAAAAGCCAAGAGTTTAATATTATCAGGATTGTGATGATGACGTTGAATTTGTAATTCTTCAATATCTCTTATTTCTTGAAGGAGTAGAAAATTTTGAGATGTAGATGGACTGAAATTTCGATTGGGCAAAATTTTTTTACTCTTCTCACATCTTTCCTTTTGTAAATCCATGTTTAACTTTCACAACTTTCACATTATTTAATCTATTTGGTTAAAGTTCTTTTATAAGACTATAACTGGAGGAAAGTTTTGGACAAAAAAATTCATATTTTGGTGGAACAAAAGTTGTGGCGCCAGAATATCAAAATCAAGCTTTACAAATATAGAGATTGTACGAAATTGGCAGCAACAACAAAATTCCAATTTTTTTTATCTGGGAAGTGTGAAGTAATAAAATCGTGGCTGCTAATGACTCTTTAGTTGCCGCTTTTATCTCTTCCTAAAATAAGGGGTAATTAATTTAGTCTCAGCTTTATACAAGATTCTCAAATTTATAACTATTAAATGCATTCTTTTATAAGCATGTTTTTTTTTTTTTGAAAACTTCAAACATCAACTTTCATTCACGAAAGGAGGGATACTCCCTCTGTATAATGTTACAAGTGTCTCTGGGTGGCATCTGCATTCCCAGATTACATGGTTGCATTATTACAGTATGTTTAGCAAGGCTGTCAGTAGCATTATTTGCTGTTCTGGATACATGTTGGATAACAACAGTGGGAAAATTTGACAAAAGTGAAACAATCGTAAAAACAAGTGATTCGATTTCCCAAGGTGGCACGTCTCTTTGCTGTCCTCTTACCGTCGTGACGAGTGCCAAAGAGTCAGATTCTAGGACAATATTGTGACATTTCATAAAGAGGGATCTTTCCAAGGCAATACGCATACTCCATGCTTCAGCCACTAGGGATGATCTACACTGCTTTTTCTGCATGAGGATGTCCACTACACAACCCTGGTGATCTCTAATGACAACTCCCACTCCTGCTTCCTCATAATCCTTCTTCCACGCTGCGTCACAATTGATCCTATACCATCCTCTATCAGGTGCACACCAGCTCCTATTAGTTGATGATATGTTGGTAGAGCGCTCCCTGGAGGGGGACTGTCGCTGCTCGTGCAGTTGAAATGATAGTCTTTGTGCTCCTATTGCTGCTTTGAGAGGGCAGATAGGTTCTCTGCCATATACAGCTTGATTGCGGTTCTTCCATACTTCCCAACATGTGTTAGCAGCTAGGACTAGGGCTGTGGGGTTATCCTTCCTCCATCTTATCATAGCATCATTCCACCAAGATTTGAAACCACCAAAACCCACTTTTAGAGGTCTGAAACCCAGTGACGAGGAGAGCCTGGTGGCTCTGGCACGTTGGCAAAAGAAAAGGACATGCTCAATGGTTTCTGTCTCCTGTGTACAGAGGGCGCATGTTGCACTTCTTCAAATTCGTCTACGGAACAGGTTCTCCTTGGTCGGCAAGGAGTTGTTTAGTGCTCTCCACATGAAGTTTTTCACCTTGGGAATCATGTCAATATTCCACAACGCTTTCCACTGGACCTATTCAGCTGAAGAGGAAGATATTATAGGGGCATCACACGTCATCCTCTCTTGACAAAGTAGGGCATATGCACCTTTGACAGTATGGTTGCCATGTTTATTCCAATGCCACACTAGGTTATCAGGCCTTGGTGATGAAGGCAAGGGACTCTTAAGAATTTCGTTAACTTCCTCCCGTGCAAAGATTCTTCGCAATAAAGGTTCGTTCCACCTTGTGCCTCCATCCTGCCAAAGATGCTTAACAACCAATAAGGTACAGTTGTCCGGTTTGGGAGAGCATATTCGAAAATTTGGTAGATCGGGGATCCACCCATCTTCCTAAATTCTTATAGTTTCTCTATTATTCACATGCCATCTCAGACCTTTTAATAAGAGAGGTGTAGCTCCCCAAATGCTGCGCCAGCACCACGAGGGTGTACCACCGAGATTAGCCTGCAGGAAATTTCGGTCAGGAAAATATATGCCTTTGATAATTCTTGCCCATAAGGTATCAGGGTTGGTGCACAATCTCCATGCTTGTTTTCCAAGCATAGCCATATTGAAGAGCTTTAGGTCTTTGAAGCCCATACCACCCACGCCTTTAGGCAGAGTGAGTTTCTCCCATTTGACCCAATGAACCACCTCGTCTTCCTTGTTGTGGCCCCACCAGAACTTCTGTATCTTCTTAGCAACCTCCTTAAAGAAAGCCTCAGGCAACATGAACACAGACATTGCATAGCCTGGGATAGAGTTGAGGACAACCTTAATGAGGATTTCACGTCCAGCTTGAGTGAGATAGCGTTGTTTCTAGCTGGATGTTTTTTGATCAATCCTTTTTAGAAGGTACTTCACAACTTCAAACTTATAGCGACCCTAGGCAGTAGGGAGGCCCAGATAGCTCTCATGCCTATCCGCAACGCGCATCTCTAAAACTGTAGCCACCTCCTGCCGCACGATGTCAGGGGTATTCTTACTAAACACAATACAAGATTTGTCGAGGTTCATATCCTGTCCGGAAGCAAGAGACTAAGCATGGAGAATATTCATGAGGGTGGATGCTTCAGTCCGATTCGCCTTAGCAAATAGGAGAATATCATCGGCAAAAGCAACATGAGATATAGTAGGGCAATGAGGCTTGATCTTGTATCCACAAATACTTCCATTCCTGAGTGCCTTGGTTAACATGGTTGAAAGAACCTCAGAAATTAGGAGGAAGAGATAAGGAGATAGAGGATCTCCTTGTCTCAATCCTCGGCTAGAGCTGAATTGTTTGGTGCGAGATCCATTCAGTCGCACATTGTATTTAACCAAAGTCGCACACTCCATAATCCATTGAATCCACCTATTATCAAAACCCCATCCATGGAGCACATGTCACAGCAATTGCCAATCAACTTTATCATAGGCTTTGTGGATGTCAACTTTTATGGCCATGTTGAAACAATTTTTGGATCGTTGGCATCTCAACCCATGATAGACTTCATGTGCAATCCAAATGTTGTTTTGAATTGATCTTCCTGGTACAAAGGCATTTTGTTCCTCCGATATAAGAGCTCCCAACATGGGCTTCAGCCTGTTTGCTAACACCTTTGCATTAATTTTGTAAATAAAATTGCAAAGAGCAATGGGCCGATATTGATTGAGAGATGTGGGTCTAACTGTTTTTGGAATTAGAATAATCTCAGTTTGATTGAAATTTCTGAGGAGGAATCCACGAAGAAAGAAAGAGTTGATTGCAGAGACAATATCCCCTCCAATTTCATCCCAACAATTTTGGTAGAAAATACCCGAGAAACCACCAGGTCCGGGGGCCTTCATGCGTCCTAACTCAAAAACAACCCTCTTTATTTCATCAACAGACACATCTCGTGTGAAAGAAGTATTCATTTCAGAAGAAACTCTTTGCTCAAGAGCGTTTTCTACTAGAACCGGGATTGTAGCAACAGGGTTGCTGCTAAACAGAGAGGAATAGAAATCCCGGATATGTGTTTTAAGGTCTCTTTCATCCATCAGCATTTTGCAATTTAAGAATCTGGTTAGCTTGTCTTCTTTGGATAGTAGATAAGTGAAAGAACTTTGTATTCCTATCACCTTCTCGTAACCACTTAATGCGAGAACGCTGGAGCCAGTAAAGCTCTTCTTTCTTCCACAAAAGATCCATTTGTGCTAGTAGTTCTTCTTCTGCTTTCCTAGTCTCACCAGTGTAAGGCATTGCAAACAAGACCTCCAGCTTGTTTATTATATCTTCAATCTCAGAGGATGTAGCCTGCAAATGGCTTCGTTTCCATCTCGAGAGAGCCCTGCGAGTCGCTCCCAGTTTGCATTTTATTTTGTACATCCTCGATCCCGCAAAAGGAGAGTTCCAGGCCGATGTAATCAACCCCTTACACTCGTCTTCTTCAAGCCAAAGTGCTTCAAACTTGAACTTTTTCTTTGTGTGTTAAGAACGCACCTCTAACTTCACCACCAGAGGACGATGATCGGAGCCCAGAAGGGCTTCATGGAAAACTTGCGCTCTGTCAAAAACAAATCGCCAATCTGGATTCGCAACAGCATGATCCAGCCTTTCTCTGATATTGGGGCTGCCCGTTTGCTTGTTTGTCCATGTATAGTTCTGTCCATTGAAGCCTAAATCCATCATGTTGCAGGGACCTACGAAGTCCTGCATGTGTTTGCATTGAGACCAGGAGACATTGCATCCCCCTTGCTTGTCTTCCTCACTTCCAATTACGTTGAAATCACCCAGGCAAAGCCAAGGATGATCTTCCGAGTTTTGTAAAGCCTTTAGCTTGTCCAAGAAGATAGGTCTGCCACTTCTTGAAGGTTCACCATAAACAAAAGTGGCATGCCAAACATTATCCTCGGCACCACCATGAATCGCAGCATGAAAAAAAATTTTTTGTCTTCTCGAAAACTTGAATAGTAAAATCTCCTTTCCACCACAAGGCCAATTCCCCCGAATAGCCCTGTGGTTCAACATAATTAGCATTTACAAAACCTAATCTCCTTCGAAGGTCCTACAGATAATTTTTCCCCTGCTTGGTTTCTGATAGGAAAACTACCCCTGGGCGATAGATACGATTGAGCCTTTCCAGGGCCCGAACTATCGCAGCTCGCCCAAGACCGCGACAATTCCAAGCAATAAGACTCATATAGGGACTTGTGGCTGTTGGCCAGCCACCACCGCTATAGTTTTTTCTTCATCAAGTAGGTCATCAGAGAGGGGGATAGTGAGGATAACATCGTTTGGAGTGGAGGTCTCAGAACCCCCTGCTGTGGGGGTAGGGGTTGCTGAGCTAACAAGTGCCATAGCAAGAGCCTGTTTCTTTTGTGAGAGTCTTGGAGAGGATCATATTGGTGTGTTTCCAATACTCAGAGATTCAGTAGCAGAGCCAGTAGGTTCCAAAGTGTTGAGGGAAGGAGAGTGTGTTGTAACGGCTAGTGGAGATGAGGTTGGATTTTGAGAGTGTAGAGGGGTTGACGGGTGGTTATGGGGTGGGGAGGATTGGGGTTTAGGGATTAACTGTGGGGCTTTCAGGTTAGGTAAAGGCTTATATTGGTGATTAGTGGGTTGGAAAAATACATAAGGACTAGATTCTAGACTAGGTTGGATAGTTTGGGTTGGAGTCTGCACTATTGTGGTTTTCTTGGGCTTTTTGCTAGACATAGGGCCTGTCAAGGCCTTTCTTTTCCTAGAGGGGTGATTTTGGGCTTGGCTTGGAAGAGAGAGGGAGGGCCAGAGGAATTTTGGCCTGCAAAGAAAAAATAAGGGGGTCCTTATTTACCTGACAACCATCATGTTGAAAACCCTCATTTTGAGCGTGCCCTGGTGGGGCAGAGAGATCCACTACCGATCTTATCTGACCAGCAAAAGTGGATTCCTGACCATGTCTGGGGACACTATCTTCCTTTAGTGGTGATGCCTGGGAGACCTACTTTTTGCTTCCACTTCCAAGCTTTTCCTTCCTTTGTTACTTGGGTGGGGTATCACTAGCTGTGACAGTCTGCTTGCCATGTGAACTTCAAGCAGATTGGTCACCGACGTTCCAGTCAGATAAGGGACCAAACTGACTCGAAGGGATCCCGTAGTTCTCATGCACCACCACCTTGGGCCCTGCTGTGTTTCCCCCTCCCCAGTTTGCATTGGTCGGGGCTTGGACAGAAGCTCTTCGATGTTTTGTTTTTGGAGCCCTCAAGTCACGGATACCCGGGATGGGTACCTTTCTAACTCTACCTCTTTTGACATCATCTTGGAGGTAAGGGCATTCCTTCTCCACATGACCAAGTATGGCGCAGTAGAAAAAATAATCCCATAGGTTCTCATATTGAAAAGAAACCCAACTTGCTTCATCACCTGATCGTTTGCTGAGAAAACCAATTGAAAGAGGTTTTGCTAGGGAGATTCTCACCCTCATCCTGAAAAAATCACCCCAGAATGGAGAGTTGTCTGCAGAAAGGGCGATGTCTTCAACTCAAGCAAAAAGATCACCAATCATGCCCACTCTTAACCGCTTCATTTGGCTGGGTGTGAGACCAGAGATTTTGATCCAGAAGGGAACCTCCTCAAAATCCAGTGCTCCAAGGGAGATTTTGGCCGACCACTCTTTCAAGAAGACTAGATGACCTGAGAAATTCCAGGGAGCTCCCAAGAGAATCCTATTCTTTTCGGCCATGGAAGAGAACCGAAAGACGTATATGTTATTCTTAACTTCAGTGATGCCAACCGTCTTCTTTAGACTCCATGCTCTAGTTAAAGTTTCACTAATCACTCTTGTACTGAAACTCTTGAAATCAGCTATAATTTTTCCAACCAGGACTGGGGAGTCACTGGGGTTAACATCCTCCTCATCGCTTCCCAATCCTAGGATAGGGATGATTTCAACATCATCTGGAATATCCGGTTGGTGTTGAAGAGACTCCATAGGGGGAGTAAATAGCACACAAACAAGTTGGGCTAACCGTTTCCACCAAGCAGTTGCAGCAGGGGAAAATTTTTTGGGACAATTCTTTGATGTTGGAGTGCTTGTACCTGGTTTGCTTATACAACATCCAGGCTGAGGGATTTCCTCTTGCAATGATCCATAGGCCTCGCCGCCTCCAACATAATCAGAACACAAAGGAGTACATCAGAAGGGAGAATGCTCTTACCCCTCCACCGGAGTTACCTCAAACATTCAGGTTAAGAATTGAAGAGATGACAGGGAGTGCAGTGGAAGATGTCCATCTAGCCTTGCTAATCCAAAAGGAATTGACAAACACTGATATGATATAGTTTGTTTGGCATCCTTGGGTCATTCTTTGACTGTGGGTTTTCAGTTTTTGCAGCATGCCCTGATATAATTTCCCCTGGATTGTCTTGCATTGGTACAAGCACTCCAAGGGCATGAAATGCCTCTCTTCCTTTATAAGCATGTTGATTCCTCAAACATCAATAAAAAAGGAACAGAGGGAGTAGTTCATAACTATAAAACCCGGTATACATAAAAATATGGTTGGGTCGATTAATACTAAGAACCCACTTTTTTAAAGTTAAGCCTGATTCTTACTAGGCCACGATTCTAAGCCCATGTGTGGTAACAAAAGAAACAGTACTGATTTTTTTTTTAGATTGAAGACCTATGTTATACTCCCTCTGTTTACTATTAGAAAAGCTTGGTTTTTCTTGAGATTGAAGACTTATGTTATACTCCTTTTGGTTACTATTATAAGTAGTTTTAGGCTTTTTGTTTACTTTCATAATATAAATCGTTTACCAAATCCTAAAGAGTATTAACTTCACTTTTTCCATATTTAAACTTAATTATCACCTAGATATAAGGAAGGTTAGGTATATGAATGTTTTTTTAGAGGATAAATTTGTCATTAAAAAATATATTAATTGTTGGCCCAAAGTTGCTAAGAGGGGGGAGGGGTGAATTAGCTTTTCAGATTAAAACCTACTTTGGCGTCACAAATGCCAAAGCGTGTTGGCATCACAAATACCAAAGCGTGTTGGCATCACAAATGCCAAAGCGTGTTGGTATTAGAATTTTGTGCTTAAGAACCCTAATTGAAAAACTAACTAGAACTTAAGGAGAAAGGGTTAGAGATATTTTGACACACGATTTATAGTGGTTCGCCATACATGACTACCTCCAATACTCAAGGATCCCCCCTTGAGATTTCTAACTCTCACTATTATTTTTTAATGGGTTCAACCAAAAACCTTAGTACAAGTTTTTCTCTAGGCTCAACTTAAACCTAAACACTCACCACAAAGCTCACCCAAGCTTTGCTTTTACACAATCACTCAGAGTAATACAGGAGCTATCACTAAGTACAATTTATTTTGCTTTCTAAAGATAGCCTTACAAGGTATACACACTCATAAGACTTTTTCTCTCACTTTAGCCTCTCTTGAGAATTACTGTAGATGAGTAACTTTTCTGCTTAGACTCAGGATTTTTGTATGCAGCTCTAAAGTTCTTCATGGTATCTTCAGCCTTTTAAAGAGACACAATGGGATAGGCCTTTCCAAGAAATTCAAACCTTTGTGTGTCACTCTCAGCAGACAGCTGGTTTGTTTTGACTGAGACCAGAGCGGCAACGTTCAAATCTCCCAGTGGTCCCTTTCACGCTTTGGTCTGAATCATGCCATTCATCTGACAGGTCTGCCCATGTTTGGCCAAGTCCTAGGTTCGACCCAAAAGAGTGATTCCATCTGACTTAGGGATTCGTTGTGATGTCTTTAATCAGGATAGTCAGATTGCAAAGTTAGTAGAGTCCTAAGATTGTTTGACGTAGAGAGATTGAGTTGTAAAGGCATTAGTAGTATAAAATAATTTGGTGATAGTGACATTACATGTCCACTAACCACTCTCTCCAATTTCACTTACTCCAATCCCCAATGCCACTTACTCCATTCTTCCATGCTTTTAGATCACGAATTCAAAGGCTGTAGAGATTTGTTAAATCACAAATATAGAGTTTTGGGGTTTGTCATAATCAAAACATACTTAAATGGCAAATAAACCGAGTTAGTATTATTATAACCATTTAATAGAATAGCCTTAATCAACTTGCATTATGATCATTTAGTTAGAGTAATCTTGTTTATTTTGTTATTAATCTCATACTTAATCATAATCAGATTTACATTAATGAGATTAATTATATTCTTAGAGGTCGAACAACAACCTTAAACGACTTATAATAGTAAACAGAGGGAGTATTAGGTTCATTCACGTTATATTTCAAGTAAGTTTATAAGTTTTTCCCTTAGATTCATCGATTTATCATTATATTGGAGTGAGGGAAACACGTACTGTTTACTAAAGTTTATAATATTGGATTGAAAACTAAATACAGAACCAGATGGAGTACACAATATTTGGTTTGGGTAGATCATTATTTCGGAAGATTATGCATTAGAATCGATAAGTGGACTTTTAGAAATTTTCTTTTGGACAGTGGGTGAATATTTATATTTTCATCATATATATTTTTTAAATTTAAAACCTTATAATTTTAGGTAGTAGCCTAGACTCACATAGGGAACTTCTGCAATTGATTTAACAAGGAAACGAATTTTGTTGAATTTATTAAATTCACACAAGTAGACTATTGTGTAGAGAAAAATAGTTTTTCTGGCCTGAGTAAGAAAATTCATAATTAGTTATTCTTAGATCCTGTGAGAGTGAAATTATATGGTTGAAAAGCTTAGAATGTGTACTTTAAGTGCTATGTTGACGATAATTTCGGATTTTCTAATGATTTGGAGTTATTAGGTAGAATGTAGAAACTGTTAGGTTTTGCAATTCATTCAGTAGGTCGATAAATATTCATTGAACTTAGTGATCATGTTTCTCTTGTGAAATAGGTTCTGCAAGGATCGAGACTCAACTCGAAATCTAAGGGTGCGTTTGAGAACTATTTTCTGTTTTTAGTTCTTAGAACTGTTTTGAAAATTAAGAACTGAGAATTGTTTTAAGAGTGTTTGAAATACTGAAAACCCATTCCGAAACTTTGCACTTTAAAACTATTCTAAAAAATTAAAAATACAAACTTATTTGGTTGAAATAAATTTGAAAATTATTTTTGAATTTTAAAAAATATTAGAATAATAAATTATTAAATAAAATATATAGATTACATATGAGTACTAGAACAAAATCATATGATTATAATTTATTAATAATTTAATTTAAAATATAATTTTATTAATAAATTAGATTGAATATTCAGAATATTTTTAGTAATATTTTATGTGGTATTATCTAACTTTTAATTTTAGAAATAAAATTATACATTTGCAAAACATAGCAGTCCATTGAGAAGTAATAAAAACAATTCAAAAACCTAAACCTAAAAAAAATGGAGTAAAAAATATGAAGACGAAGGGTTATGCAATTGAAGTATACGAGTTGCAGCCAGTTATCCAGTACACAAGTTGCAGCCACACTGGAATAGATCTAAAGGATGGCTATTAGCCTACTATTACTGGTAGAATTGTGCTTTACCCAGGGCGACAAAGTCACCAATACCATTATCGTCTATGCAGACTTCCTCGACGATGGTAGTTCCCTGTAGAGCGGCTACCACATCCACTGCATCCCCACCTCCCAAGCCACCATTCTCTTTCTCCACACTTAAAATTCTTCCCTCACCCAAAAATGCTTAACACAAGATAAAAGAAGCTCCATCCGCCATAGCCATTACTCTTTGCAACAAACCAAAGAGGAGGATAGGAAGAAGAAAAAGTGTATTTTTGTTACTCTTTATTTAAAAATATGCCGTAGTGAAATGGCTTATTTACACAATTGCCTCTGCGAGTTTTCATGGAAATGTGAAAAGTTTTCGCTTCTGGTGGAACTCTTTCTGCAGAACTCTTTTTTCAAAAGTATGTGGTTTTTTTCCATCCAAAAAAGTTTTGGGGCTTTTAAAAACTGTGAGAACTGGAAACCTATTTTGAGAACATGTTTCCAAAAACACACCCTAAGTGTTTGAGATTGATAACTTGGATTGGCTGTGTAAGGTGGGTTATAATACTACTACTAGCCACCCTTTCGTGTCATACACGGATTGGATGGTGACATGTAAGTGGATTGATTTTGTACATAACTTGAAAAAAGTAAACTAAGAAAAGAAAAATAAACAAATAAAAAAATTTAGCAATTTGAATCTGATAAATCAAGAATTTACCTGATTATAGATGTTCGCTTATGGTAGGTCTTCGGGTGTTAGGTGACCTGTAACACTAAGAGAAAGACAAAGGACACCAGGGGTGACCAGGGTGTGTGACCCCGGAGGTACTCCGCTGCCTAAGTTAGCACACAATTATCTCTGGTTGTCAAAGGGGAGAGAGAGAATCATTGTAAGGTTTGCCTTTGCGTACCCTTTCATGAGTTAGACAGCCGGTATTTATAGTGTAACAGCCCGGGTAAATTTTTTTATTTTTACCGGGACTGTAGAAATTGTTCCGTGATTTACTGTTGAATTAATCTCGGGTAATTAATTCGAGGTAAATCAATAGTCGTTTTTCGAAACCGAGAATTTTCCCGCGCTCGTGATTTTCCCGCGGATTTTTCGGAACTAAGTTGGTATTTTTTTTCGGGTTTCGGAAATTCTCGGAAAATCACACCGGAAAATAACTAAGGAGGTATCGGTTATTTTCTGGTCCGGATCGGACTCGCCCGTAATACGGACGAATCGCATTATTTGAGCTCACATGCATAATAGTGAAAAAAAAAAAAACAAAAAACAGATTAAAGAAGAAGGCAGCCGGTGGAGAGGAGAAGAAAAAAAAAAAGAGAAAAGAAAGAAGAGAGAAAAGAAAAGAGAGGAGAGAAAA
>JAKUCV010004019.1:7290-29193 GCA_028386065.3 Turnera subulata | reverse complement strand
TCGGTCTAATCTTGATAATGGGACGAAGGGACGATGACATATTCCGAGGCATAGTGAATCAGTTCTGATCTTGTCGTTCGGGTAGCAATGATGTGTTGCTAGACGCCGCTCTTTGTTTATGATTGTAAAATGAGATTTTACAATCATTGTCGGACGTTACAAGTGCCTACAGGGTCACACACATAGAACCGATGATTCGGGCAGGTGGTTGAACCATTGTTGGATCGTGGTTGGACCGGGTGTGGTTGGACCGTGGTTGGACCATGGTTGAACCAGGGCCGTTTTGGCATCAATAATTGTCAGAATTATTGATGAGACATGCTTAGGTGGAGGTGTTAGGTCTGATGGGATTAGTGGGAGACAATGGTGGTAATGATCATCACCATTGGTCCACCATGTTGGCCATTAGACTAAACTATTGTGGAAAAATGAGTGGTGTGGTGAGTGTGGCTTGTGATCAGATCATTCACCTCATTCTCAGCACCTTGACCACGTTTTTGGCAGCCCCAAAAACTCTCTGAAAACACCTCCCTTCAGTTCTTCTTCTTTGTGAAAGAAGCAAGAGCATAAGCATTCCAAAACACCCCAAACACACACTAGCTCCTACCTTTGTTGCTAGCACATCAAGTGGGAGTGCTCGAGGCTTGATTTGTGTGACGACTCGAAGCCGATCACGGTTCGTGTGGATACCGTAGAGGAGCAGGTCTTCTTCTTGCTCTTACTGATTCCTTACACAAGTTAGGTGAAAGATCCTAACCTTACAGGTATGTAAAAATTGTTATACGGTTTACTAGCTTCACATGTGTTCTTGGTTGTTTCCCTTGTCTTCCGCTGCATCTTTTTGCTTTTATATTAATGTCATATAGCCTAGGGAAACTTACATATACCGATTTAAATTTAACCTGCGAGAACACGGGTACTAATTTTCAGGAAATAAGAGTATTTTACGAATAAAGTTTTGAGAAAAGTAGAGAAGAGGCCTGTGAATCGTGGTAGTAGGTGAGGAAAATGTGTGACACATGCCCCATTGAAGGCTGAACGTGGCACATAATAAGAACATAATTGCATTTTTTGCTGTGAAAGTTCCGTGACTAAATCCAATAATATTAATATTGTGACTGGGTCATCAAGTCTTGTAGACTAGAAACTCTCTGTATATATGGGGGGAACAGGTGGAAACGTGGAGACGTAGACAAAGAGAAGATTCCAATTGCGATGTTTTACAAGACATCTGAAGCAAAAGATGTGTTCACAAAGAAAAAGAGACAAACATGCAAAATGCATATACGATGATGATTGATATGACTTCTGGGGAGACCAATTAATATCCATTAATTATATTATTCCGTGGTAGTAACGATGAAGTTACCAGATTTTTCTTTCTTCCAAAGTATCATAGGCCTTCCTTGTCCAAAAAAAAAAGTCCTAAAAATATTTTTAAAAGAAAAAACAGTCACAAAATTTCGGTGTAGAAAATTGATGTGCACCAAGTATTTTTCATAAAACAAACAATGGGGACATGTTTTAGCAGATGGCATGTCTTGTCTGTAATAATAAAAGGCCATGTGTGCCTATGTCGCTATGGGAATCTCACAGTGTAGAGATTGGCAAATTGGGTGGCATGATTTGGGATAACCCACCACATAGACCGTATCTGGTATGGGTGGTTAGGACTGGATATATGATATCCTGTGTTGGGTAAGACTTTTGGTGGGATGTACCTGAGAGTTTGAGTTGAGGCTATGATCCAATTACCTACAAGATGTGAATGAGTTTGAAAGCTTAAACTATAAGCTTAAGCTAAAGATTGTGTTCTGCTTATCTTTTTTTATTTGCAAAACCTTTTCTGTCAGAATATCTTAAGCTGTAATATCTGGATTGTTGTTTACTCGGAGAACAATGGCAGTGTGGGGATCTTGCTTCCCAGCTACTGCAACCTTTGTATCGCGAGTTCTATTAATATAACTCGGATAAGTTTCGACAAAAAAAAAAAAAAAGCTTAAGATAAATATAAGCTTCAAATGTATAATCAAATAGCAATAGAGGATGAAATGGAAATGACTTGCAGCAAGTAAAGGATCCACAAAGAAAGAAACTGGTACAAACAAAGAGAGAAACCCCGCATAGCAAATGTACTGTAACTCTTGGAAATTGGTCTTTCATAAATTTTGCAGTGAAACCTCAATGATCGTTTAGGCATAAATAGCACCTTAGCTTCCGACCACAAAAAGAAAAATTGCTTGGTAATAGTGAATCTCATGACTTTGTTTTCTTGGTGTGTTATATGTTCACATTATATATATTAATAGTCCTCTTAACACAATCAGTCTTTTTTTTTTTAATATCAGTTAGCATTATCACTCATGATAAAATAAAGCCCATTTGCATCCTTAGGAAGTGTGTTTTTTTTTTGTCCGATTGCTTCGAAACTGTGTTTGTTTCTTTTTTTATTGGAACTTCGAAACTGTGTTAGTTTATGCAATTTGGTTTTTTTGTACATCAAATTCAACCTCCTGTTATGAATAACGTATTAAATGGAAAGAAAATTTACAGAGGAAGGTGGGAAGGAGGAGAGGAGAAGATCGGAGGAAGATAAATCATCAATCATCTTATGTGTGGGGATGATACAATATATTGGGGAGAAGGGAAGAAGAAAACAGATATGGGTAGGTGGGATAATGACATTTACCACCATTTATCCATTTACCATATTTATTTTACAACATTCCCCTTTGAATGTCACTGTACTGTAGATAGAATACGCTTTTGGAATAACTGCCTCGTTAAAAACCTTACCAAGAAAAACCCTGTGGGATAAAAACTTGGTGAAGGGAAAAAGAGTGCAGTGCGTATTCTTCTCCCCCTCATTTTGGCCTCTCTTGATCTCTTGTTGTCGTTGCATGCCAATAATCCTCTTGTCAACTTCTGGTGATGTAGGCCTTGTCTGATCACTTTTGATACATCATTACTCCAACTGGACAATGCGTGTAGCTTTATCTTTATAATTTGTTGTTGGAGCATCTGTCTTGTCCTCTTGCTTTTGTAGTCCCAATGATGCAACAATTTCATGTGTAAAGTTATGGCAGATGTCCGGCTGTGCCTTTTGTGGATCAACTGGGGGATCGGCATCTGTAAGAACCAACTCTTCTTTCTTCGGGCTTACAGGATTAATATGACACCACATCTTTTATACCCCGAAGATAAGAGATAACACATCTTGCCAATAGACTTAAGTCAAAAGCTTCAGGCTTTATAACAAGGTACTCCAGGACCAATTTAATAGCACGGTATTTAGAAGCTTCTTCTGGAGTGCCAATCATAGATTTTTCCATACTCAAAAATTACTGAAAATATCAATTCAGTTCTATTTTTTGTAATTTTCCCGGGAATTAGTTGCTTCAGGCAACTTGGATTCTTCAGGGATCTTCATGACTTATGGATCCATAATAATAGGCTGTAATAGCATTCACTAGATGCATTTCTAATACTTTTCATATACTGCCAGACATATCAAAATAATTGCATCCACCATAGAGGAGTATATCTCCTCATAATTAATACCTGGTCGTTAGGGTAAAAACTTTGTGCCACAAACCGTGCTTTACATCTCATTATTTATTTATTTTCGCACAAATACCCTTTTATGACCAATAGAATTTTTACATCTTCTGGTGTACGGACTACAGGTCCGGAAATTTCTCGCTTCGGGCGAATCCAATTTCTCGCTTCGGGCGAGTTCAATACAGCCTTAATTGTATTTCTATATTTTGGCCAATTATACTGTGCCTACATTCGTCAATGTAGGTTCATGATCCTCATTTCATTTAGCGCTATATTAAACAATAAATATTCCGTCGACGGTTATTTTTTTTCGGTTCCATCTTATTCCTGACACTGTAATTGAGATCTCATCATGCTCATTTATTTCAGGTACCTGAGTTACTTCTAAAAATTTGTCAATTGTGTCAGAAAATCAACCTCTTCTGGAGGACTTTTAATTCAAACCTCTACTGGAGGTCTTATTTTCTCACTGGGGCCATCTTATCACTTTTGCTCCTTTTTCTCTATCGAGAAGTTCTTTTCTTTTAGAATCGAGTATAATCTATAGATTCATTTGCATACTTACATTGTTCTTCAGGAACATCAATCTCAAACAGGAGCATTTGCAGCTGGTATATGGTCACACTTAATTTAAATGTGTCTGGCAATTGCATATCGATTTTCCTGCAAATGAATCATCTTTTGAACTTCAGGTTCATACTAATTTATTCGAGGATCAAAAACTAGATATTGATAAATCATTTCAATAATCTCTTGATCCAGCTGCTTCTTTCCTCCCCCTTATGTTGGGTAAACTCTAACGTCAAATTAACATACCCAACATACACAACAAATATTCTCAATATTCTTTAAGGACTCATCTTTTGAACTTCAGGTTCATACTAATTTATTCGAGGATCAAAAACTAGATATTGATAAATCATTTCAATAATCTCTTGATCCAGCTGCTTCTTTCCTCCCCCTTATGTTGGGTAAACTCTAACGTCAAATTAACATACCCAACATACACAACAAATATTCTCAATATTCTTTAAGGACCAACAAAACAATGCTGTGGTGGATCAATTTTTATACTATATAACCGATGATCCGAATATGAGAGATACTAAATATGTGACCATTAATCAATTAAATGGGGAGATCTTATCATGTTGGCTTAATGCACTCAAGTGTTGCTGCATATAAAATACCAATTATCAAACAGTGATATTTCATCAATGGTCCTGCAATCAATTGTCAATATGGCCCAGATCACTTTGGGTTTATTTCCAATGATATACATTTTCCATTGAAGAAACATACCAGCATTATCTAGACATATAGTCTAATAACATAAGTAGGGACATATACCGCAAGTGGCTTAATTATTAAATCAGTGCGCACAATGCCAACTTGCGTCACATAATAGACCATCTAGTCGATGCATCGTAAAAATTACCTAGATGGTTAACACCGCGGATTTATAAGTCCGCGTTTATGTCCCTGAACAATTCTCAAACTTGCTGGTGATACTAGGCCATTCTCATCTTAGGAAGGCCGTATAATAACTTTCGTAGCAAACAAACTCATAGAAATTCATTGATTGTAAAACTTTTGGTTTTTCAATGAATGATCCAATAAATGTCGTGCATCATTATTAAACCCGGGATGGCCCATCCGGTCATGCCAAACAATAAATCCATGAACCAACTTCAAGTTAGTGCCAGCTTCAGGCTGCGCAAGCTGTGTATCTAAACACTTAAAATTACTAGCTCCAGGCTAGTGCATTCCAGCTTCTGGCTGGATATGTTAATTTTCAATTACTCAACTGCTAGCTTCAGGCTGCAATACATGTGTCAATATTAGGCTTATTTCTGCCACTCATGTCGAAAAAAAATCAGAATTATTAGACAATAATTAAAATAGTGGCAGACATTTCCAAAGACAAATCCTCGAGGATTGTAAAGCTTTGGAATTTTCTGAATAATAATATAATCCACCGAAAAATCTTCTGGATCATTTCGGGGACACCTGTCTATCTATGCTCAGGCTATAAAATGGGGGAAGGATTACATGGGAAGATACAGGAAAAACTCATAGATATAGAAAAATTCATCTGAGCAAAAAAACAGAAAAACTCAACCAAGGCAAAAATGCCTTCCCCAGCTACTGTTTTCTTTGTTGAGGGTGCCTCACTAGGCAGAAGAAATAGATTGGCCTATAGCATGGTAAATGAACAACAAGAGGAACTGCCTAATGATCTGGCGAGAATTCCTCGTTTAGTGTTTGTAGATGAGCTATACTCATCTAGGTTCTTTGTGACTCCAATGGAAGAGACTTTCTTCCTGGAGGACCAAGGCAATCTCATGACAAATTTTTATGGCTCAGCTAACTCTATAATGTTTTTCATATCTGCTAGGATGCAGGAATTTCAGCTAGAGCCTTCATGTCAAATTTTAAATCAAAGCAGTTATTATCAGGTTTCTATGATGGCTCGGAGCGTCCCAAGGGTGACTGGGTTACCACCTACATGGCCTAAGGTACGACTTTTATTGTGGAATTGCAGGGGTATAACAAGAAGGTCTCAAGACTTTGTGCGTACCTTAAGGGATCTGAAGAATCAGTACAAGCCTAACATGGTACTGATTACTAAGACTTTGTGGCAAGCAGGAGAGAATCATGGTGTGATTCCACTTCGTTTTCCTCCAACGAATCGGTTTGAGATACCTGGAGAAAACAACAGGGGTGGTATGTGGTTCTCCTGGAACGACAGTGTTAGGGTCAACATTAATGGTGAGGCTCAGAGTTTCAGGGTTAATGTTGAACCAAACAGATAGATTACTTGTTTAAACATATGTAGGAGAACCATTCTTCTTTGAATGTTCTCCATTTATGTATCCGTTTATGCAATAATAATATGCATGTTTGCTTTGAGCCTTTTCTATTTATGATCTCATTTACGCCCACAGGCACAAATAATGATACTATTTTATTCGCTTCAGGGAATAGATCAGAGTCAATTCATCGGGATCCATAATAATTCATTTTATTACTAGGGGTGTCTGTACTCTTCAAGAGTATATGCTCTTCCAGAGCGTAAATATACGATCTTCTAGATCATATTTAAAACATGCGTTCTTCAGGAACATATTCGGATTTATGCTCTTCTGGAGGGTGTTAATCTTTTTCTCATTTCAAGATGTCATAATATGTTATATTGACATCCACACACATATAATTCTCCCCCTGTGGATGTCAATTCTGCATTGTCTTCGAGACTAATGCTTCAGGCATTATTCTAGGAAACAATAATAATGTACTGAAAAGTAAATAAAAATAAATTGCACCGCGTAATAATTTAAACTGAACATAAAAATAAATTGAATATAAAATAAATTTTTAAGCAAGTATAATAGCCACCTTCTGGTGGTCATATAATTGCCATCTTCTGGTGGTAATAATGTTTATTTTCGATTTTTCTTTGAAGGATTTTCAGGATCTTTTGAACGGTAAGACTTCCAGTCTTCGTTGTATTTTTCTTTTCCCGAGTCTTCTGGACACTTACATTTAGTCTTTCAGACTATTCTCATTTAAATGCATTTTTGCATTTAATGCCCATTATAAATTTCTTCCGGAAATTGTAAGGGCGTCAAATTCAAATAACATAATTGAATATATAAATGCTTAATTAAATAAGCAAGGGGCCTTATATTAATTACCCCAAGTAAAGTAAATGGCAGGAAATTAAAATAATGGGCCTAGTACGAGCCCATAAGTAAAATTAAAGACGAGAAAATTAAATACAATGGGCCCTATTATAGCCCAATTAAAAAATAAATGGCTGGAAATTAAATGCAATAGGCCTTTTATTAATTAGCCCAATAAAAATTAAATTACTGAAAATTAAATGCAATGGACCTTATGCGAGCCCAATAAAAATTAAATCGGCAGATTAGGCGGCTTAGCCGGCCATATAGGCCTAATATGAGCCCAAGCTTACAATAAAATAAATAAATAAAATAAATACAATAGCCTTCCGGGCTTGCCTGGAAAAACCCAAGGTATCGAATTCCGGCCAAACACTTCTGGGCTTGTCGGGAAAATCTCGAGACGTCAGATTCCGGTCAAACACTTCTGGGTTCGCCCGATTCCGACCGAACACTGTTCACGGTCGTCGGATTTCGGCCAAAATCACTGATCAACGTGCAAGAAAATTAAATGCTATGGGCCTTTTAATAGCCCAATCGGAATTTAAATAAAAAACATAAAAATATGCTTACTCGATAAATCTTTCAGCAATAATATATATAATATATTATACTAGTATCCGGTTACTATTCCGGTATATATATATCTTTTTATTTTCATTTTCCCAAAAAAAACTTTCCTTTTTTTTTCTCTCCACAATTTTTTTTCTTTTTTCTCTTTTTTTTTCACCGCCCTTTTTTTTACTTTTCCTCCTTTTTTTCTTTTCCTCCTCCATTTTTTTCTCCTTTTTTTTTCTGTGGACCTGGGCCCTGGGCTAAATATTCTGGCCCAGTCGGAGAAAATTAAAAAAAAAAGGGAGAAATGGACTGGGCCGGTACTGTTCACGGCCCGGCCAGCAAAAAAAAAAAAGAAGCAGCTGGATCAAGAGATTATTAAAATGATTTATCAATATCTAGTTTTTTTTTCTTGGTTTTGTTGTTTTTTTTTCTTCTTGGTTTTCTTCTTCCTCAGTTTGATTTCGATTTCTCAATTGGGTAGAGTCGTGCTGATAACGTGTTATGAATAACGTATTAAATGGAAAGAAAATTTACAGAGGAAGATGGGAAGGAGGAGAGGAGAAGATCGGAGGAAGATAAATCATCAATCATCTTATGTGTGGGGATGATACAATGTATTAGGGAGAAGGGAAGAAGAAAACAGATGATGGGTAGGTGGGATAATGACATTCACCACCATTTACCCATTTACCATATTTATTTTACAACACCTCCTACATTATTCAACGAGTGCCCTTCATTATTATTTGTACCGCGACCAGGCTGGATATATTTGGGCTTGATGAGCTTTCTAAGATTATTATAACCCAACCCAACATCAATTTAAGGCCGGTTCAGGTGGGTCTCCAATATGTGCAGTTAGTTGCCAATGCAAGTTTGGTATGATCCCTTTTCTTTATACACATGTTGGAAATAAAGTGCAACTAATCCATAAGAGGAGGGGTGGGGGGTGGGGGGTGGGGGGATGGGGGGGAATGGGGGGCGTGCTCATTTAAGTGTAGACCTAAGCAACCTTAAAAGTGTGATATTACGCAAATATTGGATACATATGATATATACGTATTAGGGTTCTAATATATTGTGACGATTTTCACCATCAAGATTTCTGATCATGCCTATGTGGGAGAAACCACTAACACGTAAGTCTAGAGCACCTATCTATATGCAATAGATTATCCTTATATATATATATGAAAACTTAGACCGTGGGTCATCTTTGTGTCAATTCCTCAATCCAAGCATGATTTGCTTAATAATCGTGTCTATGTTGATATTACATGTTTGATAATCTTGTTGAATTTGGATTGATTTTTGGGATCACTTCTTAAGCTTTGATAAATGTGTAGGTCAACTGTTGAGTTTGTTTATTTTATAAACCGTTCTACCTATTTAAGCAAATAACCTATAATAAAATTTTCTTATATGTTAAATAAAATCTAAAATAGCAACATAATAAAATTTCTAACCATATATATAAATATATTTAGATATTTTAGTACGGTTTGTATCTTTAGGTTGCGCGGCTCATAAACCAATTTAAAGCGTCTATTCTCCCTATGAGCTGTTGGACTTCCTTTAGGCATGTTGGAGGTTTCACGGCTTCCACCTTATCAAGATTTATCTCAATTTCTCTGACTGTAAGCATGAAACCTAAAAATTTCCCGCTAGATATCACAAATATGCATTTGGTAGGGTTCAACCGCATCCCGAGTTCCAGGAAACGATCAAATATCTATTGTAGTGCCTCTAGATGTGACTCCCCGTCTATGTTTCTTACCACTACATCGTCTACGTATACCAACACTTCCCATCCAAGTTTGTCTTTTAAGACCTTGGTCATTAACCTTTGGAATGCTGCATCAACGTTCTTTAACCCGAATGACATTACCACATAATGGTAGATTCCCTTACCAACAAAGAAAACTATTTTTTCTTTATCGTCTTTATGCATGTATACTTGGTAATAGCCTGAATAGGCATCTAGAAAGCTAAGCCATCGATGCCTCGGAAGGCATCCACCATTTGATATATTTTTGGTAATGGCAAGAGGTCCTTTGGCGTAATTTTGTTAAGGTTTATAATGTCAAAGCACATTCTCCATTTTCTATTTGGTTTTCTAACCATGACTATATTTGCGAGCTATTCCATGCAGATAACCTCTTTCTCGATTTCTTTTTGCCTTTTTGGGAAGAGCTATTATTCCCTTTTTCCCTAAATAATATAGAAAAGGCTTGGCTGACTTCTCAATCGCCCGGAACATTCACTACATGGGTAGCCTTGTCCCATGCTTTCTTAGCGAAATTTTTCCCTCCTAAAAAGGCTATGAAACTTAGAAAGGACATCTCTTATGACATTGGGAAAGCACGCATTAAAAGAGAACTATGTGATCTTGGTGCAAGGGTCAGCATAATTCTCTTGTTTATAAGCAATTGAACATGGGTGCACAACTACAACAGTTAAAATGGGCTGTGGATTCCTATTTTCCTTTTTTTCTTTAGTGAAAGAAGAAATGTGGTTTCATTGCATATAAGATAAAATGTGAATCTGCACATCAATAATCCAAGTCTAATACTCTCATACTCTCTTACTACAATCCATTCTTGTTTAGATTCATTAAATTCTGCAGGTGATATAGCTAAAATACAAGATACCAACTTTTGAAGCAATTTTATGCTTTCTGAATTCTGAAAGAGTAAAAACTTTATTTTTATTTATTTATCGTTTTTTTTTTGAGGGAAATATTTATTTATCGTTATGTTGTATTGATTTGGTTGGAGAGTGTTTGTTTTACTTCTACACAACCACCTCCACCCGAGATGGAATCGCTATTCCACCTAACAGAAAAGCATAGAAGACATCTCATCATCAACAATGGCGAATGGCGATTCCTTAATTTGGGGAAGGGGGTGGCCATGGCTCCTGGATTTTTATTTTTATTTTTTTATGAAAATCCTTGTCGTAATATAAACTTAGTTCCCTTTAATCTATTTTCTTGATTTAAATTAATTCTATTAAATGAAATAACTTTTTATGTTGGTTGAAATTATGAATCATGATGAGCATGTAATTTGGAAAAGATTCATAGCCCCCACGAGGTAGATGTTGTTGTTGCTGTAGATTCCCCCATGATTCTACTTGTATTCCACAAAAAAATCCCTACCCCGATTCTCCATCTTTCGTCGTCATATGATATCCTCCCCGCATCGTGAGATGATAATACCACACGTTCACGGCGTATATAAATCAACACTGCCATGACGATAAAACGACGTGGCACCGTTCCATGCACCCGCCTCCGTAACCTAGCAAACATCAAATTCCTTCCCTTTACGCGATTTAACAAATCTATTCCTAAAAAAAAAAAAACAAAAAAAGAACAGAATATTTTTTTTTTTTAAAAAAGGAGAAAGAGAGAGAGAGAGAGAGAGAGAGAGAGAGAGAGAGAGAGACTGGTTGGTAGGCTAGGCTTACTCCTGTTTGTGCTTTTGTGTTTTCTCCCTCCCCTCCCCGCCTTCTCCGTTAAGCTACATTCGATCACTTAACTCCCTTATTTACTAGTACGATTCCACATTCAATTTAATCCTTTTTTTATCCCTTCTCGATTCTCAATCTGGTCCAAAATTCCCGTTTCCAGTCCCTTCCCTCACACGTATACCCCGACAGTTGTTCTTCCTCCACTGTTGTTCTAGGTCCAAGTCAAAGATAGGGATTATGTTGATTTCCTGAAATTGATCAGCGAATTAACTGGTGGTGCATAAAATTCAATGGCGAGTTCCGGCGACGACGGCGCCGATGCCGTGTTGAGTGATGTGGAGGAGGAGGAGGCTTCGGTGCCGATCGTGATCGGGAGCACCCCTCCTCCGGCCACGACGACTCAGCAGGAGAGCATCTCCGCCGAGAAATTGCGAGAGCTCCTGGCGGAGTTGGATCGCGAGCGAGCCGCCCGCGAGGCCGCCGAGGCCTCGCAATCGGAGCTGCTGAGCAAGTTCAATCGGCTCAAGGCCCTGGCGCACGAGGCCATCAAGAAGAAGGACGAGTGCGCCAGGCAGCGGGACGAAGCTCTGCGCGACAAGGAGGAGGCCTCGAAAGCCGGCGAGAGTTTGTCTAGCGAGGTAGCGGAGTTGGCGAGATCCAAGGACGAGATTGCCAAGAGATTGGAGGAGACGGAGAAGGTTAGGGACGGATTGCAGGCGGAGGTTGAGAATTCGAGGCATATGTTGGTCAGTGGCATCGACAAGATATCCGGGAAAGTGAGCAATTTCAAGAATTTCGCGGCGGCCGGAGGCTTGCCTAGGTCGCAGAAGTACACGGGTTTGGCGTCGGTTGCCTACGGGGTGATCAAGAGGACGAATGAGATTGTTGAGGAGCTCGTGAGGCAGATTGACGTCACCGCGAAAGCTAGGAATGATGCGAGGGAGCAGATGGAGCAGAGGAACTACGAGATTGCTATCGAGGTTTCGCAGCTCGAAGCTACTATTAGTCGGTTGAGAGACGAGGTGTCGGAGAAGGCGGAGAAGGTGGCGGAGATCGAGAAAGAAATGGGGGAGAAGACGAATTCGTTGGAGAGGGAAGTGGTGGAGTTGAGGGACATGGTTGGTGAGTACGACGGGAATTTGAGGAGCTTGGAGTCCAAGATGGAACTACAGAGGCCCTTGTTGATTGATCAGTTGAATTTGGTGGGGCAAATACATGACCGGCTTTATGAGGTTATTAAGGTGGTGGATGCCGATCATTTGGATTCCGAGTTGGCCGAGTCCTTGTTTCTACCTCAACAGACTGATATGGAGGAGAATATACGTGCTTCTTTGGCAGGAATGGAGTCCATTTACGAATTGAGTAGAATTGTAGTTCAGAAGACAAGGGGTTTACTTGAGGAAAAGAATCATGAAGTGAAGAGTTTGAATGAAACTGTCAATAGATTGGTTAAAGAGAAAGAACAAATTGGCTCTTTACTTAGGGGAGCTCTGTCAAAGAGGATGGCACTGGATACAACCTCAAAAACGAATGAGTTGTTTCAAACTGCGGAGAATGGTTTAAAAGAGGCCGGAATTGAGTTCAATTTTAGTAAGGTTCTCGGGGACAGTAAGGCTCATGGTTCCCATGATAAAGGTGGCTATGAAGATGCTGAGGATAATGAGATATACACTTTGGTAATTGATCTTAAGAGTTGATTTGGTTCATTATCTTTGAGTTTTGGGTCGTGCTTTACGTCCTGTCTGTCCTTACATTTTTATATTGAACCCAGGCTGGTGCTTTGGAGAATATTGTCAAGGCATCTCAGCTTGAAATCATTGAGCTACGGCATTCTGTGGAGGAATTGAGGTACTCTTCCAGAACTCATAAATGTGAAATTGGACATGGAAGTTCAAAGTTTATTTCGCATGCTGACCATGTATATCTGCTGTTACTTTTTACTTCTTTACTGTCTTAAGGGCAGAGTCGAATTTACTTAAAGAGCATGTAGAAGCTCAAGCCAAAGAACTAAACCATAGAATGCAAAGAATACAGGAACTTGAGGAGAAGGAAAGAGTGGCCAATGAAAGTGTAAGTTGTTGATTCTCGATTAGTACCTTGTTCATGGGACTTGCTCAGAAAGACCCATAATGTATTTGCATTTTTTCTTCACCCAGTTACAAGTTTGGCTTTTCTGGGTTGTAGGTTGAAGGACTTATGACGGATATTGCTGCTGCCGAAGAAGAAATTACAAGATGGAAAGTAGCAGCAGAACAAGAGGCTGCTGCTGGCAGAGGTATCGAACAAGAGTTTGTTAGTCAGGTATTCTCCATATATTTTAAACTTTTTCTTTTCCTGCTTTAAAATGAGGGTATCCTCGCTGCGTTGGCTGCAAGAATCATATCTATCTGCTGTTTGGTTGTTCATGTGAAATGACTCTTACAACATACTTGAAGTTATGGGGTTTATATCATTGAACGTCCAGTAAATAAATAAATATGGAGCTATGAGAAATATTGTTTTTTTTTTTGTTAGGAAATGTGCGTTTGACATTAAAAAAAACTACACTCGAACTTTAGCCTATTTCTGCTGAAGGCATTATGAATAAAATATATGTTCCCAAATTGGAAGACTGTGGTTAAATCCTCTTCCTGTCAACTGCCGAAGTTTTGAATGGCTAAATAATCCTTAAAAACAGTTGGACGATGATTCTATTTGTATCTGGTTTCACATAAGTCCTTGCAAAAGGAAAATTTTTTCTTCAACATTCCCATGGCATCATATTTTTCAAATACCCTTGATACTCCACAGTAGTGTCAACTTATTGGCGACCCTGAAAAGCAGCACGGTTATATGTTCTTATGGGATTCTGATGATGCTTACTGCTTCGCATGTACTTCCTGAGGCTACATGACAATCAATATTTAAATCAAAGCCTGTGGCTTCTAATAACCTCCCTTGATGCTCAAATAATTGTGCAAGATCAACTGGAACCTGGTCTCGTTTGTTGTACCTTAAATATCCGTGAAAATCCTTGGAATTCCCTGCCATAATAGCTGGCCAAATTGCATTTTGAATACTTACCCTAGTTCTAGTAAATCTTGGTGCTAATTCGTGGCCGACTTGGTTTTGTATGTGCAGCTATCAGCGCTTAAACAGGAACTTGAAGAGGGAAGGCAAGCCATGTTGGAATCAGAGAAGAAGTTAAAATTCAAAGAAGAGACTGCAGCTGCTGCTATGGCTGCAAGAGAGGCTGCTGAAAAGTCACTGAGATTGGCTGATATGAGGGCGACTAGGCTGAGGGAAAGGGTAGAGGAACTTACTCGTCAGCTGGAAGAGTTTGAAACACGAGAAGACTCCAGGAGGAGCCTGAATGGGCCTAGATATGTATGCTGGCCATGGCAGTGGCTTGGCCTGAACTTTGTAGGTCATCGCAGACCTGAAACGCAAGAGCAGAGTTCAAATGAAATGAATGAAATGGAGCTTTCTGAACCACTTTTATGATTACACTTTTTTTGGTTCTTTTGTGTATTTATTTGTGAACATCAGAAATACTTACACCCAAAAAGTGGTAGGTTTGATAGTTTTATTCTTTCAGACTGGAACTTCTATTGTCCCTGTTTCCTTCTCTGAGGATGAAGTTTTGCATTATACAAGTAGAAAGAAAGATTCGGGCAAGATGTAGTTTGTGATAAGAACATGTTCGTAACATTTTTGCCAGATTCTTTCTCCCCTCTTTGTATAATTTCCCATTTGTAGTTACCGGTAACCAGAGTTAAAGATTTCCTTTTCTGTTCCTAGGGAAATAGTTTTTTGTTCCTAGGGAAATAGTTTTTTCTTATCTTTGTTATTTCAAGAATTCTTGATTGCTATTCCTAAAAAAGAAATGAATTTTTGATTGCTCTGATTCTAAAATATTTTTTTTTTGTTAGTTACAACATTAGTTGAAACGGCGGGGTGCTGTGCCCGACACCCGGTGGAGACAAAAGGGCACAAGAGCCGGATGATTAAGCCTATGATGATTCCTCCTCTTAGTGTATCTTCAACAACTGACACGTCTTGGTTATTCCCTGTGATTTTTTATCTAATACTAATTACGAAAGGTCCATTCAATCTTCTGAAAACATGCATTTCTTCTACACAGTGAGGCACACTCTTGCATCTACACAATTAGTAAGTAATTATTATATGGGCAGGGCCGCAGGAGTGCTTTCCATCTCATGCTATCTTACGTATCTTTTGCTTGATTTCGTTATCGGAAACGATTTTACCATATTCCCCATCTTAACTCGTCCTGATTGATTCGAAAAGGGTGAAAGGTTTCTTCGGTTCGTAACTTCTTTACATCCCCTAATTAGTTACCACTTGACAATTGTGCAATGAATTCGCAAAATGTAAACCCCATAGTTGTCATTTCGCACCTGTACGAACTCATCAAACATAAGAAATTTCCTGGATGTGACAAGAGAACAAGTTTGCTTGAGGTTTTAGTTTGCTCCCTCCAATGCCCACCATTGAATATCATCTCTGCAGATATTTGAATTTGAATTTAATAAACACCACAATTTGATTTGTACAATTTGTCTATTATAAAGAAAGTATAGACAATTTAGGTAAATCCACAAAGGCTTGATGTTTGGGAAGGAGTATGCTTGGTAGACTCATATCTAATTAGATTAAGTTTAATTCTAATTGGTGAGAATTGCATTCTACACCAAAACTATCATCACCAACTTTAAAAAATTTTAAATTATCCTCGCTCACGTATTGTTAAATTCTTCTCTTCTTTTCTTCTTCTTTTTTTTTTCCCTTTCTTTTCATTGCAAATTTCTCTTTGTTCATCCTCTTAAAATCGAGAGCTGATGAGACAACCGTTATCTTTAACTTCTCTCTCTGGTCATCTTCTTCCTCTTCTTTTCTTCTCCTTCCTCCATTCGTCTCACGAAAATTTGTCACTTCTTAGGCTAAAATCACGTAGTCCTAGTGGGCTATATAATGTAGACTTTCTGGAGTTTAATCTAATATAATTACTAACTAAATAAAAGTCCAAAATTAATCAACTAGTATGCACTCCGTTCAACTAACCAAACATCCAATAAATCTAAATAAAATATGGTTTAATTATCAATAAAATTAAATCCAAATTTTAGTGTTTACAAATAGATCAGCAAATCTAGGAGAAAAAGGACCCTAAGAAATCCTCGGTTTGTAATCCTAGAAGACCTTGATGCACAAATTACATAAAAAGGTTTTCGTTGTAAATGTGAAAAGAAAGAAAGGGAGTTTTTAAAGAGAAAATAATAATGTACCATATAACACTCAACTTAGTCTTTTTTATAGAAAATTTAACACCCTTTGAACTTGTAGCACCCTTCAGACTTTTAACATCTTTTAATCTTCTTAATCGGTTTGAACTCTAGCCTTAACCCGAGAGGCTTGGACCTAGTTCGGGCTTATGGGCAGAACAACCATTGTTATCAGGTCATATGGTTTTGGGTTACGCCAAGTTTTAAATCTTCACGTGCGATTGCCTCAGTTTGGATCATGCTATAGATCCATCCGGATTTTGTCAATATCTCACTCCTTGGATCTTGCCAAGGTCCATCGTCGGGATTTTGTCAACTATATCATCACACATCTAGTACACAAAATTTACATACAGCTACTTGTAATTCTAGAAGCAATTTTTTCCTGTCATTAGACAGCAATTCACAAACAGAACACCAATTAACTCTCAATATGAAGAAATAATTTTTGGACATTCATAGTGTCGATAATGTCCTGGCTTTGAACAATATCAACATCTTGTTACTTCCTTCTATGTCGTAAGCTCAATGAAGAAATAATTTTGGAGATAAGGTAAACTTTAAAGCTTCCAAAGGGGACCATTCAAAAGACAACTTCTCATGTTCAAAGAACAATTTAGTGCCAGGTTCTATTGTTTTCCACGTTTATTATTTAGTGAAAGATTATTTCCCCCATTGTGGACACCTCCGATCATCAATACCCTGTACCTAGACCTACGTGTCCTATCCTTTTACAATTCTTCTTGTGCTTCTAGAGCAACATTAACTGTAACCAATTATGATCAAGAACATCAGAACTAACATACAGACTCCTATCCTAAGCAAAATACTCAACATCTCAGGATCTTGGTTGAAAAGAACATAAGGCCAATTATATTCGGGGTATAGCCCCACACCGTGCACCGTCTACAACGAATTCAATCAAGAATGCTTCTCTACCACACTTCCAGCCATCCCATCATCTAGTCTCATCAACTACGAACACAAAAAATGAACAATCTTCGGGGTAGCCCCACCCTGTGCACCGTTCAGAACCATAATCTATGAAGAATAGTTCTCTACCACACTTCAAGCCATCCCATCACTGGATGTTCATTGCTCATTTGTTTCAAAGTGTACACGACATATTTTTTGATTCCCTCAAGTGAAAACAACCTCACCTTATTTGATTTAACAGGTCGTGTCAACTACATTTAATACAAGCTCATATACATATCATGCATTAATTCATGATTAACTACTTACATTCATTTCTTAACATATCAATATCATCTTAGGTACCCTTAATTTCTGGCACTCACTTCAGGAAACTGACTGGCACAAGGCAGAGGTCGATGTTTTTCGAAACAGTAACGCTAGCACCAGCCTTCTCTTCCATGTCGATCCCTTCTGGATCCTTATCGTCTGGCAATTTCCAATTGAAACAGTACAAGAGATTCGCCAGTATTAGCTCCACAGTAATTGTTCCCGTCTGTATCCCAGGACAAATTCTCCGACCAGCACCAAATGGCAAGAACTCGAAGTTTTGCCCTTTATAGTCAACCGAGCTGTCAACAAATCTTTCAGGGATAAACTCTTCAGGGTCCTTCCAGTAGTCAGGGTCACGTCCTATTCCCCAGGCATTCACATAGAGCACCATCTTGGGATAAAGGTTTAGACCATTGATTGTACAGTGAGAGATCACTTCTCTAGGAAGTAGTAGCGGAGCAGGAGGATGCAGCCGCAAAGTTTCTTTTACGACCATCTTGAGGTATTCAAGTTGATCAATGTCGTCTTCAGTTACTCTCCCTGTCGTTCCAATGTAACCTCTTACCTCATCCTGTGCTTTCTTCATCAGTCTTGGATTCTTGAGAAGGTGTGCCATTGCCCAGTTAACCGTAATCGCAGCAGTGTCTGTCCCGCCCAAAAACATATTCTGATAAGAAAGAAAAAACATGACAAATCATTTTAGTTCGACGAGGATGTTATTGAACAGTGATAGTCTTAAGACATATTACAACCATGCATGACATATTGCAGTCCTTTATACAAATGCTTTCTGCTAAAAGTGCAGGCAGAGTTGCATTATTTTGGTGTATTTTTCAGTATTTGGGTGGAACAGGAAAACATTCATCCAACTATATACCAAATTAGAAAGATTTCTGATAGTGTAAGTAAAATATTTTGGTTGCAGGCTTACCAGTAGGACTGCCTTAATATTTTCGTTGGTGAACTGAGAGCCACCTGCTTCTTCTGTCTGCTGCTTCTCTACCCGAAGTAAAACATCAATCATGTCATCGTGGTCCGTCTTCCTTCCAGGTCTGAAATGATCATCTATCACATACTGGAAGAAATTATCTATCTCCCGGAAAACTTTTTCAGCCCTTGAGTGATGACCAGTAAGCCGGTCAATAATCCATCCAAAATATGGGAAGTATTCAGCAGCAGATATTCTTCCCATGACAGCCTCAGCTTCATGAACCACTTCATGAAACTTTCCTTTGTCAAACTCTGTTCCTCTGTAGTTAAACCCAAAGGCCATTCGAAATACAATATTTGCAGTGACAGCGAATAGTTTCTCGCTAAGATTCACCGGAGCAGCCGTAGATGTTGACTCGGAGATGGAATCAATCAGCAACCTTACTTCTTCTTCTCTTATGAACCGAAAGGACTGCACTCTCTTCGAGCTAAAGAGCTCGAGAACAATCAGTTTCCTCATGTTCCTCCAGTTATGGCCATAAGGTGCAAAACCCACGTCCTTGTAGTTGTAGGTGAGCCTACCGATGCCTGAAAGAGGTGGTCTGCTGCAGCAGGCAAGATCATGGGTTTTCAAGACTTCTCTTGCTGCCTCAGCTGAGGAGATCACAACAACAGGAATTCGAGCGAAGTGAAGAAGCATGACAGGGCCATATTTTCTTGAGAGTTGCCAAAGAGATTGGTGAAGCAGCGCACCAATTTGATGCAAATTGCCCAGAAGCGGCAACTTGGGAGGGCCTGGTGGAAGCAGCTGCGTGTTTTGTTTAGCAGCAACTGCAATCTTCTTGGTGACGAGAAGGAAGAGAGGAAAAAGTAAAAGAAGCGGAAGTGGCCACATCGGTAGAGTAGTAGTATTGAGGGCCATTGGAGCTAAAGCTTGTACAGGACTGATTAATTAGCTGTACAACAATCGCTATACATATATTTTGGAAACCAAAAGACTAGAAATAAAAATATATATAACATAATAAATGAGTTTATTTCAGGGATAATTGAAGTCGAGTTCATTTTTGCTTAGGCTACTAGCTAGCCAGCAAGGCAGCAATACAAGGAGAATTTTGGTTAGCTGCAATGTCACGGAAGATTTTGGAAGTTGGCACTGAAAAGGAAAAAATTCGAGGCAGAAGTCGATAGTTGCAAGAACCGAAAGTAGTACGTACTACGTAGCCCATCTTACCGATTAGATGCGTGGTAATGATAGTTACCAAGCAGGATTGAATTCCTCAGTTACAAAGGCCATAAGAAACACGTACACATGATGCAATATACTCATTTTAATGAGAAATAAAATGTGCCATATATATCAGCTATGAATACATATTTTGGTTAAACTTTCTTCCTATTTAAAATATAATTAAGTAACTATTCCTCCCCCTAGTCTTTGATTCTAGAAGTACAATTTCCTTTCTTGCAGGATGATAATCATAAATTCCTATTTCTTATATATGAAGCATAAATTACAAAGGCAAAAGTAAAATGATGTTAATTTTTTTTTGTGCACAATTCTCCAGGAGCTGGAAGATCACTTACAAAGAACTTATTGTGCATTCATATCGTCCCATTTTTGTCCTCTGTCGATTTAGATCAAGGAATTCTCAATAGTGGGTGTTCCGGAAGGGACTTATAACTAAGTCGATGTTTGGAATTGGGACCACATACAAGATATAGTGAGCCTTCAGTTTAAGATCGGCTTCCATAAATTAGTCCTTATCATCTAAATTTCATCCAAAAATTTAGAATTTAATGAGTAATTTTTTTTATCTTAAGGTTTAGGAATTTTAACAATTATTTGAAGTATTCTAACTCAAAATTAATAATTATTATTTTACCAGAATTTATCATGTCATATATTCTTATGGGGAACCATACAACGGTGTACCATGTAGGCATGCGGTACAACTAACTAATCTATTATATATATTTAAAGCTGTATCCCTCACTAGGTTTTGACACATAGATTTTTTAGGCTCTTGGTTTATTGCCATGTGGAGGCTTTGGGTCTTCTTATTGCCATGTAGAGAGTTGTAGGTGTAGTTTGATTGGCCATAATGACAAACATAATTATTCCAGAGAAACCTAATCTATCATACTCTTTTTAAAAGAATTCTAATCACACCCAAATTGGAACTAGAATTTCATGAAGATTGAAAATCGGTAAAGTATAAATTATCAAGATAAACAATAAATTGGCCAGGATATTCTGTAACTAGAATTTCGCTTTAAATCTGATTATTTTTTGAATGATAATTAAGGAACTAGAATTTCATGAAGCTTGAAGATCGGTACCACTAAAAATTATCAAGATAAACAATAAAATGTTAACCTATATGGTTTTGGAAATGGCCAGGATATTCTGTATCTTGAATTTTGCTCTACCCTCCTACGAAGCTAAAGGCTTTAAAATTTTCGAAATCAACAAAAAAATAATAAAATTAATAAATTCAACCGGCCAAAAAATTTTTTAAAACCTTTTTCAACTAAACTAATTCTTATCTCTAAAGCTGACAATTAATATAAATACAGGTCTAGATCTGTGTGCGTTATAGTTTCTTTACTATTTTTTCTCTCTTTTCCATCTTTCTTTTGGCTTCGAATGTTAGTAATAGTGTATACCCTTTTTTATCCTCTATTTTTTCTTTTCTTTAAATGCAATACAATTATATATTTTAAGTTGTTTACCATTCATTGTCTTTTACTCTTTCTTTATTTTAGCTTGAACGAATATTATTACTAGTGTTGTAGTTTAGACGGAAATTCTTGAGATAATGAATTCCAAAATTATAGGTATAACTTTAGGAAAAGAAATAAACCTAAAAAGAAAACTATTACGCTCAGCGTGCCCCCATGTCCAAAAGTAACATTATACCCTAAAAATGGCCTCTATAAAGGAAGGGTAATTGTCACGGACTTAGAGTTTTGGAATGTTAGCCCGTGCGGCTCCTAGGCAACTTTCACTCAAACTCAAGCCTAAGATCAGCCTTACACCTAATGAAAGCACTTGGAGAAAGAACAAAGAAAGGCAACAAGTGAACAAGAGGGTGTTTGGAAGGAATGAACCCAATTGTATTACTTCTCCCAAGTATACAAAGCTCTCAAGTGTATGT
>JAKUCV010004018.1:0-24210 GCA_028386065.3 Turnera subulata | reverse complement strand
TGGCTCGGATATGCCGAATATCCGGTTGGCATGTCGATGCCTGTTTGGAAAGTGGCACTGCGGACCAGCCAACACTTGATACGTGACAGGGCCCAAATTAAAACAGGATAATAAAATTAACTAGACTTAGAAGGTCACACATAGAAGTATTCGTATGTGTTTGGGTTATGATTGTCCCCTTATTTATGTTCTTGGTTATGTTATATTTACAGTGCTTGTTGGCTGATGTGAAGATGGACTGTCATGATATGTGACTATTTGCTCTGTTGGATATGCTTTGTTGTTTGATTGAACCGTTGAATTGTGTTTGGATTTACATGACTTGCTGTTAGTGAATTGGAATTGTTGATATGAAAATAAGTTGAGGAAATGGGCTATTGATTGATGAAAGAGGAATATTTGAGATGACGATATAATTGTCACTTGGAAAGTAGTGGTACGACTAGATGGTTAGAGACTAGTTCTGTGGTGTCATGGCCGATGGGTTGGTTGATTGGGGTGTTGACCCCGGATGAGATTGATATTGGGATGTTGATCCCGGATTTGTGAAATGGGGATGTTGATCCCGGATTGTGGTTGGGCCTGACATCCAGAATTAGTTAATAACCAGGTACGACCCTAGCTTGTCCAGTGACGGACCCGGAAGGTAAAATGGGTAATAAAAATTAATAAGCATTCTCTTGGTCTTGGCCTTGATATGATTTAGTAGGATTCCATTATTGTGTTGTTTGTTGTTGGATGCCTCTGTTTTGTTGTATGTGTTAGATTCTTCTGTTTTGATGGTTGTATTACTTCGAAAGTATTACGGTTGATTATATATCTTTGTTTATCTTTTGTCGGTGAGCGCTTCGGACTCACCCCTCGCCTGCGGGGTTTCATCCCGTAGGATGAGTTGCTTGTAGTGCAGGAACGTACAGGGCGAGCTGAAGCGTACCCTCGGACAGGACTCGGATCCATTAGTTGCATTGGACTTTGCAAGTGTTGTCATGTGAGTTATAAGTCTTCCGCTGTGCATATTGTTAAGTCTTCCGCTGTGCATGTTTTTACTATTGTTGGGCCATTGGGCCAGTTGAGTTGTTACTGCTGTTATTGATGTTGGGCCGTAGGGCCATAATGCTGTTTATATTTTTGGGCTGTCGAGCCAGGGTTTATGTTTTATACACTGTATGCTGGGTTTGATTGGTCGGGTTGTCACAGTTCCGGCACGTGTTTACTGTGTACGGTAAATACGGGTCGGGGCGTCTCATTTTGGTAGCGGAGCGGGCGTTAGGTCTTGTCGGGCATTCTATGTGTGTTGTTGTCTTGTTTGCATAGTTCGCTCCACTTGTTAATATTTTACATCATTTAGTTAGTGCATTATGGATCCAGTCGAGGGACGCCAGCTGTCGCGGAACATACACATATGAGGTAAATGATGCCATAAATATGCGAAAATACAAATATTATTGATATTGATAATATTGGAAGTACAACAGAAATATTACATTGATATTTTATATTTTATAAAAAGAGAAATATTACATTGATTTTTGATTTTTATAAAAATAGAAAATACATTTAACGATTCGGAACGACGTTGACACGGAAACTGTTTGGGTCGCTGTTGACGTTGATCGTGACCCTATCGCTCCACGAGAACCACATACCGCCTCTGTCGCGCTGGCCAGGAATCTCGAACCGGTTTGCTGTAGGGAACCGGAGTGGAATCAGACCGTGATCGTCCCATGGTTGCCACTGCGTCTCCGTCAGAAGAACCATGTTCGGTTTGTACTGGTTCTTCAAATCCCTCAAAGTACGCGAGAATTCTTGAGCACGTCTTGCCACTCCTCTGCAGTTCCACACCAGCAGTCGTGCCTTTGGCCAAGTTGGAGGTAGCCTAGTCATTCTGGGCATGCTCTGGGCTGTCATTGAGAGTTGGTAGTATGCACCTTGCTCCACAGTCTGGCAAGTGGACTTTAGGTTGAACTCTTGTAGCCTCTCGGAGATGAAGAACATCACGGAGTTTGCCGAGCCGTAGAAGGATGTCCTCAAAGCTCCATGGTCCTCTAGGAAGAACACCTCTTCCATGGAAGTGACGAAGAACCGTGACGAGTAGAGCTCGTCGACAAAGACTAGACGCGGCATTCTGCCGAGTTCGTTCGGTAGCTCTTCAGCACGTTCATTGACCATGCTGTAAGATAGTCGGTTCCTTCTGCCAAGATTGGCAGCTTCGACGAAGAAGACGGATGAAGGAGCAGGCATTTTGTTTGGACGTGTGGGGTTTTGTTTTACGATCGTTGTGTTTTCTTTTGCCTCAGCGTTTTGTTTGCTTTTGATGCTTTTTGATGAATTACACTTCACCGCTCCTTCTTTTATACTCTTATAGGGAGCGTGATTACCGTTTTTTATTTTCAAGATCTTGCCTTTTGAATTTTACCGTTGCTTTATTTATTGCTTTGATACTTTACGCGTTTTTCGGATTACCGTGCCAGAGTTTTTCAGTCTTTTTGCATCTCTTGATTTTCTTCGCTCTGGCTACCTTGTCTTTTCTTTTTATGGTCTTAATATCTTTTCTTGCATCTTTTATCACAAGCATCCGTGACCGTTGAGGCTAGACGGATGGGGCCGTATCTCAAGTAGAGCGTATGTGCGACAAGCTCACAGCTGTTCGGACATCGTGGAGAGATACGAGCTTTGACAGACGTTTTTGGCCCATGCGGAAATGGTGAACAAGTGGGTAACGTGTCTTTCGAGGGACACAGGACGTTCCCGTGATCATTGTCTTGCCAGCTAATGGATGTCTTCTTCACGAGGTTAACCGACGTCACCGTTAACTATACGTGTCACGTTTCTCAGGATTGAGAATGGACACGATCGAACTAGAGCGCCGAGCATGAGAACATATCTTGTTTTAATTTCTTTTTGTTTTGATTTTGTTAAACGAGTTTTGTTTCGTTTTTAATTTCTTTATGTTGGTTATAATTCGTTTTATCGGTCCTGTTTGTAACATCATTATGTTCGATTTTATTCATGACGATTTTGTTATGTTTTAAATATTTTGTTTCTTTTCAGTTAAATATGAACTTTCATATCTTAATAAGAGAATTCATAATCTAAGAGATTTGATTTCAAAAGGAAACTTATTTTATTAATACATAACAGTTTTACATCAGAGAAGAAGTACTCTACTGAGGTACTTGCTTCTCTAAGTCTTTTACAAGTTGCTGGACGTTCCTCAGGTGAGGGAAGAGCTCCGCGCACGCCAGTTCAATTTGTGCCACCGCCGAGCTGATCTTCCTCAGGGAGACATTCAGCTGCGTTAACTTCTGCTGCGGTGTGCTGCTTTCAGCTATCGCTTTGCCTTTCTTGTCCTCAGCTTTCTTGCCGGCACACTTCTTTCGCCGTTTTGGGGAGACCACCATGTGCTCTTTCAAGCCGATGATGTTGGTCTTGAACCGCTTCTTGGGAGGTTCATCCTCAAAGCTTGTTGGGAAAGCTGTGCCGCCGATGTAGTTGTTGTTCTCGGAGTCTGAGGTCGTTCGAGAACGAAGTGGAGAGCCCATGGCTGAGAGTATCTCAGCTATGTGGTTTGGTATTTATAAGCGGATGAGATTCGCTTAAGGGTATAAGCGGTATCTCATGTTGAGGTTGGATACCTGGCAGAGTGTGCCGGAAGCTTATCGTGGTAGAACACCACCGGCCGAGTCTCGACGCACCACCGGTACCACCGTGCTCGCCGGGCCATGGCGACCTCGACGCCGTCGCCTCCTCCCGTTTCCGCCGCCTGACGCGCGCCGTAGAGCCTTTGACCCGGCGGAGAACCCGTCGGATCCTGCTTCCTTCGTTTCCGCCACCGCTGCCGACAGCTTCACGCCAGTTTTCCGCCGCCCCCGCGCCGGTCATGCCGCCCTTTCGTCGTGCTTTGCCTCGCCTTCCTCGCCGTCTCGTCATCGCGCCGCTGCTGCTGCCTTCGACCCGTGAAGCGCCGGGTTAAGGTAAGCAACCCGACCCTCAAACGGGTCGCGGATTTGGTTTCAGTTGTTCTGGGTTTCGCGTGGGCTGGGCTTGGGCTGTGTGGTGTTGGGCCGGGCTGGGCTGTTGCCTTGGTCTGGGCCGACACTATTCATGGCCCAGTCCATTTTATTTAAAAAAAAAACAATTTAGTTATATATTTCTATTTATTACTAATAATCTGATATATAATTTTGGAAAAATTATATAGTTATTTTGAGAAAATTATGGGCAATATAATTATGGTATTTTCAGGAAAATGTAAATATATTTACTTTGATAAATAATTAAGTTTTACTTAGGAAAAACTATTATTATTTAGAAACATATATATATACATTGAAAATAATTTCTGGAAAAATAGTATGTATAATATTTCGTCTGGAAAATTATGATTATGGTATATGTATATAAATATGTATTTTGTAAATTAAAATTAATTATATTTTGTGTTAGAAATATCATTATGTATACTTAGAAAAAGATAAATACTTTATAAATATTTTCTGAAAATTATAAATAGGTTATTATTTTTTCTGGAAAATTATGATGATTATTATTTTGGGGAATTATAATTATTTTATGGAAATATTTTGGAAAGTGTTTTAATTAAAGTATGGTACCGAAATTATATTCGGAGATACGTATGGTTAACTATTTTCGATAAATGGAAATAATAAAGGATAAGTAATCGGGATGGGAAATTCGCATTTTGGGCATCATAGTATACCGATTATGTGCATTTAAGTGAGTATGTATTGTTTTGATGTATAGGTTTAGATATCGGGCAGTTTCCCGAGGAGCCGGCGTCGGACCGGTCATTGTTTCCGAAGTTGAGTAATCGGCCAAGGTGAGGATGGATTTCCTTCAATATGTGCCTATATTACTCGGTTATTTTGTTTTGTGGATTATTGCATTGTTGAGTATTGTGGTTGTTTCGGGATATTGATCCCATTGCCTTGATTGTTGTCGGGATGTTTATCCCAGTATTTTGGTTGGTATTTGGATGTTGTTCTTGAGTCTTTTGGGTATAAGACATAATGGAATTAATTAATCAATTGTGACAAGGATGTCGATCCTCGGTATTTTGGTTAGGGATGTCGATCCCTGAGTTTGGTTTTTGACGACGTTAATATAATTGTCACGTGGTAAGTAGAGGTACGACCGGATGGTTAGAGACTGTTTTGTGGTGGCCATGATTTCGGTTCGTGTGATAAGCATGTCTATGCTTGGGATGTCTATCCCGGTTTGTTATTTTTGGGATGTCTATCCCTGGGTTCTTTTTGATCTGGCACCAGGAACAGGTTGATAACCTGGTACGACCCTAGCTTATCCGTGACGGGGCCCGAAAAGATAAAATTGAGTAATTGGATTTTACTTGAGTCTCTTGGGTTTTGTCTTTGGGTTTGACTGTTTATTTGACTTGAGTAATTTTTAGTGTCCATATTGATCGTCTTTCCATTGTCGTGAGCACTTCGGACTCACCCCTCACCTGCGGGCTTTCATCCCGTAGGATGAGCTGTTTGTTGTACAGGCTTGGTGCATTCCAGACAGGCTGCAGCCTTATCCCTTGGACAGGCTTGGATCCATAGTTTGCATGTGTCGCATACAGTGTGTTGTGAGTGTTAAGTCTTCCGCTGTGCATGTTTTCATTATTATTGGGCCATGTTGAGTTACTTTTGTTGTTATTATTATGGGCTGTTGAGCCCGAGTTATTGTTGTTTACACTGTATGCTGGTCTTATTCTGGTTGGGTTGTCACAGTTCCGGCTCGGGTTTACTGTGTACGGTAAATTCGGGTCGGGGCGCTTCAACTAGTTTAATTATTTTGGCTTACATGATTCAAAATATAAGACAAGAAAATTAAAGATGGTTACTAGTTCATTGTCTCTACTAGAACACTAAAATAAAATTAGTTGTTGCATTTAACTAACTCAACAATTGCATCTCAAAAATTTTGCCTACTCCCTAATTCCAACTTATTGGTTAATCGTATAATGACTCAAGGGTATTTTTGTATATTTGCTTATTTCGGGGTCCCCGTGGGTCGGGGGGAGCACTCCCCGCCCCGACTCCCAAATTCCCCACGGGGCCAAAATGTCCCCCGTCTCCACCCCCGCCGGGGGAAAATTGCCCACATCCCCGTTCCCCATTCGGAGATTCCCCGCGGATTCCCCGTTAACAGACATCCATTGCCATCCCTAATAGCAGCTACGGTTCCAGCAGTTTGCTGCTACACCAACTCTTCCGAGTTCTGACTGAAAAGAAAACTAAGATAGGTTTCCTTTTAATGGGATTTTTTTTTTGCCCCCTTTGAACAAAAATAATAAGAAAGTGAGGAAGGATATTTACAAATATAAGCACCCAGTTTAAAAAAGGGACAATCACTTGGAGACTTTTCAGGCTTTATCATAATAAACGGCTTAAGTGGAATAACAACGCATTATAACTATAGTTAATTTGTAAAATGCAAAGGCGGAGCAGTCCAAGATCCCTCAATCTATATTTTGCAAATAATTTCATATCTGCAGTATTAAGGAACTGTTCTCTTACTTCGTCACATCGTTTGCTTAAAATTTTGGCATCTCCCTCTTTAATTAATTTAATACTGGCAAGCTCTATGGTCAAATACACATAATATATTGAGTAGCAGGCGAGAGTGTCCGCTGGTGCCCCGGTGGGCGGTCTCTCCTATGAAGAGGGTCTAATGCCAAGATATAACCGCTATTGACCGGGGCCTGGACCGATGGGGCGATGATGACACCACTGATGCCTTTTTTTCTGCGACAGAAAAAAAAATACACATAATATATTTAATATATGGGAGGTGGATATAATGTTGGACTGATTTGACAGCAAGAAAAGAAAAGCAGTGTTATATATAACTAATAAGCAGTACTAATCCAATAATTGATCTAACTTTCTGCCCAAATCTTTATAGTTCCGTAGATTATACCTAAAGGGAAACCTCGTGTCATTTCTCAAATCTCTGATGCCACGCTTTTTTGCAAATGGATTAGTTAAACAAGCTTCAATTAACATAATGTTTGAGGCTTTAGATTATGTATTTGTTATGCACATATAATTATATTAAATCGTAGGGCGGTACGAGCAAAGGGGAAACTGGAATTGGAACCGCATCAAGGAGAAATTGGAGGAGTATGTAGAAAAATAAATAAATATCTCCATTCTTATAATAAAACATAAATCATATTTTTTGGAGTCGATTTGATGGCAGCTCCTGGATATGTCAATTAATACTTATTCATAAACTCTTAACCAACATTTTAAACTTTTTTGATGAATGGTTTTTTTTAAAGTTACATTAATCGGATCAAGTTGTCCAGCAAAAATTGATGGTTTGGATATAAGAGATACAGAGAGTCTATATATAATTATTCCGTTGCACAATATATATTAAATTGTTCTGGCAAAAAAAGTAAACAGAGATGAAATTATATGTTGCAGCAAATTTTGGTAGTGTGGAGGTAAGAGAAAGAAGGAAGACAGACATTTTGGCTTGGATATTGACATCGAGTTCTCTGTGTTTGCATGAAATGTCTAAAGGAATGCATATATTAAAGCAAGGAATATATTATAGTGTGTCGCTGTTCTAAATGGAAGAGTCCTTAGATTCTGGGAGCATTTTTCTGGGCCAGCCCTGCATCCTCTGTGACTTTGACCCTTGCATCCCCTCATATTCCTTCCTTCACAACTAAGAGTTAGTTCCTTTCTTCTGATGGGTAAAAGAAAAAACGAGAAAGAAATGGTGGCTGGCTGGCTGGTATTACTATTAGTGGTGTGGTGTCTACCCTTTTTGAACCTTCTCTGCTGCCTTATACCTAATTTTTTTGCCTACACTGCTATGCACAGACTCGTGCTTGTTTTCTATATGTTCAGTACTACAATCTTTATGTGTCCGTGCATATGTTGATCAAAATTCGATGCACAATTACCAATTACAAGCTTTATATTCCTCTAGCGATTTGAACTGAAAACTACAGAATGTCCTTTGGATATCTTTTAACTTTCTTTTGTTTTGGTTATACACATATCCTTTGAATATTTTGAAACTTAGTTTAAGATACATAGTATGGAACATGCATATATAGTTTAGTAAGATACCCACTTTAATAGGTAGGCTAGGCTGACGAAAATACTCTTAATAGTATGAAAAGAAAAATGGTCATCAAGCAGTAATTAGAGTCTTGTGTCTTTATTCTGCTAGCAACGTATGGATACCTTAATCATCGACATGACATCCATTCATGCTTAGATATTGGTATCCACAAAGTTTTTTTTTTTTTTGACAAATGATAACAGAATGCATCATGTTTTTTTTGGTGAAAGAGTGCGTGCTGTATTAAATTATGAAGTCACGAGGTACCTTTGCACCAGTGGCATCCGCCACTAGCAGAAGCATACAGAAGTCTGGAAGTATAGCATAGACATGGAAGCCATCCTCCATGGAAAGAGCTTTCCTAGTTAAGCTATCCGCTACAAAATTACGTTCACGATAAACATGTTTAAAAAGCACCTTCCAAGGTTGTTGAATAAGGTGCCTAATACAAACCATCAAAGGAATATTGGAGAAACGGTTTTGAGTCGTGCCAGTGAGGAGTTTGAACACTTTAGAGTTGTCCAATTCCACCTCAAGCACTCTGGGATTCATGCTTGCAGGTAATGTGAGGACGTCATAAACGGCCCATAGTTCTGTTAGGAACGGACTGCAGGGGCGGAGTCTATGCGTGAACCCGGTTAGCCAGCGTCCATCAGAGTTGCGTAAAACGCCACCAGCACCAGATCTCCGTGTTGTCTTGCAGAAGGAGCCGTCAGAGTTGGCTTTGATTACTCCAGCTTTCAGAGCAACCCATCTAATAGCTTTTGTGATCGTTGCAGTAGTAACCCGAAGTTTGGATGCCTGATTCGTTTCTCTCCAAACCTCATAGGAGTAGTGCACAATGCTGGCACAAAGTTTAGACGTAACGGTGGTTGCATCAGCTGGGTTGAACATCTGGTTCTTTCGGTCCTTCCAAATTAGCCAGGTTGCCATGCCAAAAAGGATCGGCCAGGGGCAAGCAAAATTATCGCGATAATCTACCGTGAGAGTGTATTGCATCCATACGACCACGTCTTGTTCTGCAAAGAAACGGTGGCGAGAGTCAAAAGCAAGTAATTCATACCAAATGGGTTTAACATACCTGCAGTCGCGGAGTGCGTGCAGCACAGTTTCAGATTCCCTGCCACAGCGAGGGCATGCATCTGAGGCGGTCATGTGGCGCCGGACCCGTTCGGCATTTGTGAGAATAGCTTGATGGGCAACTTGCCAAAGAAAAGCACGGGCTCGGGGAAGCCCATTCCACCTCCAAATCGTTTTCCACGGTTCCTTAGGGGGTTGTTCATTCACATTAGTTATCAATTTGTTGCCGACTTGACCGTGCACTCGCCCGATCCGGTCCCCTCCCATATGGCTGTATCATCCTCTGCAGATCGACTCGGGGCGGGGGAGAGTGAAAGAATTCCAAGAATTTGTGGTGAGAGGAATGGTTGTAATTGCTCCGTGTCCCAACTTCCATCGGCACGAACATACGATATAACATGAAGGGACAGAAGCTCCGCAGGAACTGGGGTTATGGCTTGGGAGCGGAGGGTTTCTTCTGCCCCAAGCCAATTATCCGTCCAGAAGAGTGCATTCTTTCCATTGCCAATTATCCACTGTGTGCCAGATTGGAGGGTTGGCCATGCTTTATAAATGCCTCTCCAAACATGCGAACAACTCTTACCTGCATACATACAGGGTAGAAAATTAGAGCCCGCCCCATATTTAGCTTTAAGGAGTCTTACCCATATTGTATCAGGCTGGGTCAGGAATTTCCAAACAAGTTTGACAAGGAAAGCCTCATTAGCCTGCCTCATAGACCTCAAACCCAGGCCTCCCTCATCCTTCGGCCGACATACTTTACCCAAACTGACAAGGGAGGGTTTGCGCTCCTCTTTTGATGAACCCCACAAGAATTGTCTAGCATATTTGTCTACATCCTCACACACGGAGACAGGAAGAGTCATCATTTGCATAGTATAGGATGGTATGGTCTGTAACACGGATTGTGTCAGGGTGAGCCTTCCTGCAAATGAAAGCGAAGAAGCTTTCCAACCGCTTAACCTACTCTCCACTTTTTCTTTTATAAAATCAAAAGTCTTCGCGCTAATCCGTCCATGGATAAGCGGTATACCCAAATATTTGCCAAGTTGAGTGGTTCGGGGAATGCCACATTTGTTGCAAATTGTTTGTGCTAAGCTGTTGGACACACTTTTTGAGAAATAAATCTTGGATTTAGGTTTACTTATCCGTTGTCCGGAACTTAGACAAAACTTCTCAAGACACTTGGTGATAACATTTGCTTGCTCCACACTTGCCTCAGCAAAAAGTACCAGGTCATCTGCAAAGAACATGTGGGAAATAAGTGGCCTAGTTCTTTTGACAATAAAAGGTTTCCATTTCTTATTGTTAACCTCAATATTAATGGCTTGGGAAAGTCCCTCTAGACAGAGTACAAATAAGTAAGGTGAAAGTGGGTCTCCTTGTCTTAGACCACATGAGGCGAGAATGACTTGGTTTTCTCTCCATTCTATAGAACCTGCATGGAGTTAGATGATAAACAAAACATAATAAGATGGATAAGTGAGGCAGGAAGCCCAATGTTCTGGAGGGTATCCTGAACAAAATCCCAACGAAGCCGATCATAGGCCTTCTCCAAGTCAAGCTTGATTGCCATGAATTTCTTACCACCTTTAGTATGCATCGAATGGATAATTTCTTGGACAACAATTACGTTATCAGTGATCTATCGATTAGGGACAAAAGAAGATTGAAAAGGTAAAACCAAATTAGGCATCAACGGTTTTAGTCTATTGACTATCACCTTAGATAAAAGCTTATATACAACATTACATAAAGAAATAGGACAAAATTGAGAGAAAGAATCCAGGTTTTTGAGTTTAGGAATAAGAACCAAGAGTGTCTTGTTCAGTGATGCATTAAATGTACCCACTACTAGAGCTTCATTGAAAAACCTCTCGAGATCATGCTTGACAATATCATAGTTTTGTTGGAAGAAGACTGTAGGAAGCCCATCCAAACCCGGAGCTTTGTGGGGCCCCATACTAAAAAGTGCTGATTTGACTTCAAGTACGGTTGCTGGAGCGACCAGTGAAGATGAAGTAGTGGAGGAGAGCTGAGGAAACCGGCCCCGGATTGGATAAACTGGTGCATGCTGATAGTCGGTGGAGAATAGCTTGTTAAAGAACAGGACTGCTTCATCTTGAAGGATATGATTGTCAAAACACCAATCTGGCCCTATTTTCAAACCATCGATTCTATTTCTTCTTCGTCTTGTGATGGTGGTTGCATGAAAGTACTTAGTATTTCTATTACCTCCATTAATCCATTTGCATCTGGATTTCTGAAACCAAATAAGTTCTTCTTGGAAGAGAACACGGTCGAGTTCTTATTTGAGTTGTGTTTCAATACGACGCAGCGATGGTCCACATCTATTACTATCTTTTGCCTGTCTAATACCTTAATGCCGTCTCATCAGGGAGGATTTTCGCTTGAAAACATTCCCAAATACCTTGGAATTCCAAGTGGTTAGCGGCTTTGCAAACTTTTTGGTGGTTACTGCTAAAGAAGCATCATGCTCGCAGCCACCACATTTTTAAAGTCCTCATGGGTACTCCAAGCTATTTGGAAACGAAAGGGCCTGTTCCCGGTACCCTGTACCCGATGCTCAAGACTGATAAGGAGTGGATTGTGGTCTGACTTGGAACAAATAAGGTGATGAATCACTGCCTCTGGGAATAAGAGTCTCCAGCTGGTATTAGAAAGTCCCCGGTCCAGGCGCTTTCTAACATCGTCTCTTTCCTATGCAAACTGCGAACCTACAAAACCAAGATCGATAAGATTACATTGTTCTATAAAGTTAATAAATTTCTTACAGACTCGAATGTTAGAGATGGCTCTGCCGGCCCTTTCAGAGGGATGAGTGATGACATTAAAGTCACCGGCTACGAGCCATGGTTCATGGATAAAAATCGATATTTGATGGAGGTCTCTCCATAATGGGTCTCGTCGAGAAGCAGTGGGGCTTGCATAAATTACTGTAAAGAACCATTCACTGCCATTCTGTGGTTTCACCCTGGTATGAACAAATTGATGTGACTACCCAAGGGATTGAATTGTCCCTAGTGCATAATGCCATACAATCCAAATTCTGCCCGAAAAGCCAACTGGGTCAACAAAAATGGATCCATCAAAACCTAGAGTTTGTAGGAAACCTTCAACATAGATGAAAGGCACCCAGGTTTCCACTAGGACCAAGATTCCAGGTTGTTGGGTTTGGATCATTTCACGCGCAGCTCTCTGAAACTTCTTGCTACCTGCACCCTGACAGTTCCAAATAATAATATTAGTGTATCTATTCATAATGAATTACGGGGTAAGGGTAAACCTGACAAGCAATTCAATTCTTGGAGTTGTGGGACTATTGCGAGGCCCCACCGGAATTAATATCTCCCTTAGTTAACATGGGGACATCAACAATATTGCCTGTGGAGTCGTGCTCCAGATTACTTGTTGGCGTGTCTGTCATGGATGTATCCATGATCTCACTATGACCTAAGTTATTCTTGTCAAATGAGATGTCTTGCGGTTTGGCACAGATATACGATGTTAGAATCGGTTCTTTGTTACTAGAATGAGGACCTTGGGAAGAGTCAGGGGTTGGGTTAGGGGAATCGACTACTGGAGGGTCCATCGTTATCCGTGTATAGGGTTTTGATTTAGGTGGCTTAATGGGTGTATGAGTAATTTTACCGAAGTTGGACGAAGCATGGGACTGCATGGACCTGGTGTTTTTCTTGTGTTCCTTCTTAGAGTTAACAGGTGAGGGCATGTGTTCAGCTGTGGGGAGGGATGTCGAGTTTTGGGCTGTAGGATATCCTAGGATACCAGTTGCATGTTGGGCTGGGCTTGGAGAGTCCTGGATTACCATAGCAGGGGATGGGTTGGACGGTTGGGTCTTTCTAGTCTCAGCACCTCTCTCCCCCATTACCGTGATTGTAGGGGTGTTCATTACGGGGCTAGCAACAAATGTTGCGGGCTTATGAGTATCCTGAATGGAGAGTTTATGAAGGGAAACAGGGGGTGACTGGGTATTGATAGATCCGTTGTTGGGTATCTCAGGAATGGAAGGTTTCGCAGGTGATGCCACATCTATGGGGATTTGAAGGGAAGGTGCGTGATTTTCTGCATTAATAGCATTAATCACTGCTTTCCCTTTGACTTGCACTGAAGGGCGATCAACGGTCACATAATCGTTGAGGACATCAAATCTGGACCCTGATTGATTGGTGTTAAAGCTTTCCTTCTCGGCACTAGTTTCCTTCTGTGATTGTCCGCCGGTGGAGCGCGATGGCTGCTGCCTCCGGCCAGCGATCATCCACTCCCCACGTGGTGGATGGGCAGATGGTGGAAGAGCCTGGAAGACATGGTGAGTCGGCGCACTTGGTCCTTCTGTTGCTTGCTTGTCAGCTGTCCTAACATCCGTTCGATTTTCTCCTGAATTTCCTTGTGTTTGATGCCGAGAGGGACAAACTGACATGAGATGACCTGCAAGACCACAATCAAAGCAAATTTAAGGAATGTGTTCATAGGAAATAAAATACCACCTACCATCAACAAAAACTTGAGATTGGAGGGGCTTAGAAAGGTCTAGCTCCACAGCGACGCGTGCATATCTCCCCCTAATGGCTTCCTGAGTGTTGTGGTCGATTCTGACGAGCTTGCCAATCATGTTGCAGACGGTTCGCAGGATTCCACGATCGTAGTATTCACTAGAGAGCCCTGGAATTTGAATTCAGGCCACAATCGTCATGACCTTATGCGTATTTGGGTTGAACTGAGGTTTCCATGGCTCCACAGTTAGATAGTGTCCCAGTACAGGCCATGGACCATCAGTAAGTGCTTTGAGATAGTCGGAGCAGTTCAGAAAGCGGACGAAGTAGAAATTTTTTTCAAGATCTACTACGCGCACGCTTTCCTTCAACTTCCATAGATTAGGGAGTCGGCTACACAGGGTTCTGTACCCAATATTCCGCCCCCACATCTTCACATTCAAGGTATTCTCCCATCGCTTATGGAGCATAGCCCGATAACGTTCTGAAATCTGTGCGATAGGTCCTTCAGGAGTAAGAAAGGAGACTATATCACCTTCTTGTTCTTCGAAATCGTCTTCGGCCACAGAAATCAGTAGTTGTCCTCCTGAGAGGAGATTTTCTTTGAAAGAATTCTGGGGGGCTGCGATGATTCCGTGGATATCATGGTGACATCCATGGCTGATTGTGTAGGGATGAGTTGATGGGAGTTAAGCGCCGCCACCGGGGGTGGAGAGGCATTCGAGGGTGATGATGCTGAGGGGGCTTTGCATCATGTTTGTAATACACAAAACTTTTCTTTTCCAATGTGGTTTGCAAAACTAGCATAGCCCACTAAAACATTTCGACACTTATAAAAGCCCAACCAACTTACTTTTCTTCATGGGAATATCACAAATTTTAGATGGGCTGACTTGCTAGTAAACCCAGCAAGAGCAAAATGTCACAAGTGGTGGCCCTATTTTAACGGTACGGTGCAAAAGAAAAGTGGAGAGCATCCCATAGGCCATGGTATTGAAATAAAAAGTACCAAGAGTTGGCCCTCTTAATCTTCCTTTTTTCTCTTCAGACAATATGCATGTATTGTACGTTTTGAAGAACAAAAAAGATTTTGAAAAGAAAACAAGTACATGGGTTAGTAGTTGAATTGAAGTAGTACATGTATGAAGCCCATGTGTGTGTTTCTTTTTTTTTTGTTCAAGCATGTGTTAAGGATTCGAAATTGAAACAGCTCTAATGAAATCACGGGTTAAGTCAACATGAGAAGAAGAAAAAAACAATATCATTAGTTCTAGCTTCTTGTGTTTCATCTAAAGATCACTTCATTAGCTAGTGAGGTTGGGTTGGATTGACCTAAATGAGTTTCTATACATTCTTTGAAATGTAAATGGGTGATTTGAAGATGGGCTCTCCATACATTATTTGGGAGTGTGAAAATGTGCTGGCCTAATTTGCATCATCAATTCATTATTATTCCTTTTTTTTTTTAGAATAATAATTCATCATTCTTTTTCTTTTTCGACATCAATTCGTTTTCAAAATAATACCAAAAGAAAAAAAAATTCATTATTCACCACCACTAACCAAACAAATAAAAAGGGAATAAGGGATCAAATTTTAGTACCAACTACCAAGTTGTCTCCTACACCCCCCAAAAAAAAGAAAAAAACTACAAAGTTGTCCTTTGCTTGCCAAACTTGTCCTGTTGTCCCTCCCCAAATATATTATGCAGGTCAGGTCCTCCCTCAGTCCCTCTATGCCTTCTTCTCTCTCTCTCTCTCTTTCTTCCTCCAAAGGACCAAACCAAAACTAAAGTAAAGTTAATAAAAACATAAACAGGTGTTTAGTTAGCGAACAAAGCAGCCTTTCGGAGATCTCAAGGGCCTAACCCCTCGATGTTTCCGAAGCCCGCTTCATCCTTTTCCAATCCTAGAAAGCCATAGCCACCACCCTCCCTCCCTCACTAACCCTTCCTTTTGCCCCTTCTGTTTCTGTTTTCACCCTCCTCCTCTCTTCCTCCTTTTACCCTCCAAAACCCACCAAACACCTCCTCCCCTTCATAAAAAAAACACACCCCACAACAAAGATATCGCCTGTTTACTTCGACGTAGACTGAGAGAAATGGCCACCCTTCATTCAACTCATTGTCGTTCTTATTCTTTGATATCATCCTCTTCTTCTTCTTCTTCTTCATCATCATCATCTTCTTCTTCATCGATTCATGGGCACCAGCTTCTGCGCGCCAAGTCGTCTTCTTTGTTGCCAAAGAGGTTCTTATCCTTACAGTCTCAAAGGAATTGCCGCTCCAATGTTCTTGTCATGAAAGATGGTTGGTTTCTATTTGTCTTTCTCTTTAGTTATTATTGTTTTTATTATATCTGTTGTCTGGTGTATGTTTCAACTCTCAATTTTTATGCTTGTTTTTTACATTTTACTCGTCAATCTAGAAGATGCACATTACTTATTGGGAACTAGGAGAGAATTGGAACTTAACTACCTTATAAGTTGTCTTCCTTGGAGTGTTTATGCAAGTCAATGTTGTGATGTTTTGCTGAATTACTGCTTCTTTTTTTTCTTCCTTTGGTGTGTGCTTGTTTTGAAAATCTTGCTTGTATATTCATGTTTTGATGCTAATGAATGTAGGTGCGGTGGCGACACCATTAACCCCAGTAGAAAATGAGACTCCTCTCAAGAAAGTGAAAGATGGGTTGTTGTCTTCTTCTGTAAACCCTCCTTCTGAATTCAAAGAAGCAGCTTCTTTTGATGTCAATCAAAATGAGTCTACCGTCAGTATCACTGTCGTTGGAGCCTCTGGGGACCTTGCCAAGAAGAAGATATTTCCTGCACTTTTCGCACTTTATTATGAGGGTTGTCTCCCCAAGGTTTCAATTCTCACACTGTTTGCAGTTTTTTTTTTCCCAGTAATTTGGCTTGTTTGATCCTGGTGTTTATATCCATTGTCTGAGGCTAGTCTTATGAGGTGTTTTTCTTTTATGTGTCGGAATTGATTGCAGCACTTCACTATATTTGGCTATGCCAGGAGTAAGATGACCGATGCTGAACTTCGAAACATGGTTAGCAAGACCCTTACTTGCAGAATTGATAAAAGGTGATTACAGCTCTAACATTTGGCTCTGCCATGAGATTCCTACTATATATGAAGTCTTAGTATGGGAATGGGTTTGGCACCCTCTGTTATGCCTTTGAATGTCTTAAGTCGCTAGGAGTGTGATATGTCTCGCTGCTTCTGTTTTTTCAGAGAAAATTGTGACGAAAAGATGGATGAGTTTCTTAAGAGATGTTTCTACCATTCTGGTCAGTATGATTCTGATGGAAACTTTCAAGAGCTAGACAAGAAGCTGAAAGAACACGAGGTAATATATACATCTAGCATTAGAAGTGGACAAGTTACCAATGCTTTTAGCTGTACGCAGAAATTAGAACATAATTGCCACTAATTGTAATCCACCATTGCAGATTTGCATCTCTTTTAGTTTTGTGGATTATTTTTTAAGTAATTTTTGGCACTATGCCTGTTGTCCTATGTAGAATCTCTTTTGCTCATTTGTCTGGATGTTCTAGTATTGCTATTCCTAATATCAGATTTTGGGAGTACAGTTGTTAGAAATCTTAGTTTTCTTGCAATACTTCTTGTATATCCCTTCTCTATTTTATTATAACTGGTAATGCATACAACATACAAAGTTGTATTTCTGAATGAATATGTACTATTATTGTTTCAAACTACATGGGCTTGATGATTAACATTGGTCCATCTTTTGATATTGCAATTCTTTTTTTTTTCTCAGTTTGGATAGTTTATGAACTCTTTTTCCTCTTATTGGTTAATATAGGTTCAAAAAGTGTTTTTTTTAACAGTCTGGAAACCAGCACGTGTCACTTCAGATTTTAGTTAACTCTATGTTTTCATTTGCAGGGTGGGAGAGTTTCGAATCGTCTCTTTTATCTATCAATCCCTCCCAATATATTTATTGATGCTGTAAGATGTGCAAGCACCTCCGCTTCATCTGGTAACGGCTGGAATAGGGTTATTGTTGAGAAACCATTTGGCCGTGACTCAGAATCCTCTGCTGCTTTGACAAGATCCCTGAAGCAATTCCTGGAAGAAGATCAGATATTCAGGTGAATGTTTGCAAAATACAAATGGTTCTTGTTGTGTAAACTTAATAGTTCAGAATCTGATGGCATGGAAATCTTTTTTCAGGATAGACCACTATCTTGGCAAGGAGCTAGTGGAAAACCTGTCTGTTCTTCGTTTCTCCAATCTCATTTTTGAGCCCCTGTGGTCAAGGCAGTACATTAGAAATGTGCAGTTTATATTCTCTGAAGATTTTGGCACAGAAGGACGTGGAGGGTATGTTTCGTTTATAAAGTCGACAAATTGTTGGGAATATCTTTTTGGAGCTGATGGTTAGTTGTTATATATTTCCAATTACTTAAAACCAGGTACTTTGACAATTATGGGATAATCAGAGATATAATGCAGAACCATCTGCTTCAAATACTGGCCCTCTTTGCTATGGAAACTCCTGTCAGTCTGGATGCAGAAGATATCAGAAACGAAAAGGTGGTTATTTAGCTTGAATGTGCGGTGCATCATGGATTTCATTCCTTGAATTTTTAATTGAATTATCTGTTGGATTGCAGGTCAAAGTTTTACGATCGATGAGGCCTTTACAGCTTGAAGATGTAATTATTGGGCAGTACAAAAGTCACACAAAGGGGGGAGTTACTTACCCTGCTTATGTTGATGACAAGACTGTGCCAAAGGGAAGCTTAACTCCAACATTTGCAGCCGCTGCCCTCTTCATAGACAATGCAAGATGGGATGGGGTGCCTTTTCTTATGAAAGCTGGGAAAGCCTTACACAAGAAGGGGTATGGAGCATTACATGCTAAGTTAATGTCAAAGTGGATTACATTTACTAATACATGAAATTCTCCTGCTATCTACAGGGCCGAGATAAGGGTACAATTTAGGCATGTGCCTGGTAACTTATACAACAAAAGTATTGGAACAGATCTTGATCGAGCTACAAATGAGCTCGTGATAAGAGTACAGCCAGATGAAGCTATTTATTTGAAGATTAATAATAAGGTCCCTGGATTGGGGATGAGATTGGATAGGAGCAATCTAAATCTTCACTATGCAGCAAGGTATTATCTAAAATTGCTTGAATGCCATTGATGAATGAATGACTGTTTGTGGACTATTTGTTATTCATCTAGTGCTTGGTAGTTCTTGAGGCTCCACTAATGGATATCTCATGGCGTTGCTGGTCATGCTGTTTTCTTTTTCATTTTGAGGTCCCAGCTGTTTTCTTTTTTATCTTGAGGTCTCTGCTGTTTGAGACCATAGAATCATTATTGTATATGGCCAATGATGGTACCGAGAACTGGTTGTTCTACCTGCCATAGACAAACTAAAATCATGGTGATATATAAGATCGTAAATCTGATTTGTGTGTAACTAGATGGTTATGGAATATACAATCAATAATCACCAATGGAACTCTTGGCAAAAATCTGTCCTATTATATGCATGCATCCAACATCTCTTTTTCTCTCAAACTGCCACTGTATGCAAGTCCATGCTATGAATTTCTTAACTGCAACTATACTTGGAATATCCTCTGTAGATATTCAAAAGAGATACCGGATGCCTATGAGAGGCTTCTTCTGGATGCTATTGAAGGAGAAAGGAGATTGTTTATCAGGAGTGATGAGCTGGATGCAGCTTGGGCACTCTTCACTCCTGTTCTGAAGGAGATTGAGGAGAAAAAGATTATCCCCGAGTATTATCCTTATGGTAGTCGTGGTCCTGTCGGGGCTCACTATCTTGCAGCAAGATACAATGTCAAATGGGGCGACCTCGGCATAGAGCAATGATTCTGGAGTATACACTTTATAACTGGTATTGCCTAACAAAAGAAGAGCAGCGGGGTTCTTGATTTCTGTCTTTGCAGCAGCATAGAATATCTTTTATTCGTGTGCTAAACAGACAGCTGTTGTACATGCCATTGTGTTGTAGACTGAGCATGCATTTCAGAGTGGAAGCAAGCATGATCTATCCATGTTCTTCGGAATGGCCAGGCAAGTAGAGGTTATCTGGGGATTTTAGACCTACTGTCAGCCAGTAATAGGTTTTTGCTTCTCTTTTCAGTTTTCTTTTTACTCTTGGACTTGTACTTTTTATAGGCAGAATAAAATAAAATGGATTTTCAGGTATTGATCTGTGGGAGATATGGTTTAAACAATAATTGTAGTGTCACCATGTATACATAAGCATCTCAGCCCCTCAAGTAAGACACCAGTTACCATGAATCAGACTCCATTATGGTGCTTTTATTTAAGGCCGTGGAAAGGCACAAGAAAATAGCAAAGGCTTCTGGCGCAGGAAGGAGAAATATAGAGAGGCAAACAGATTTCTGTTAAGCTTACATGTCTGTATTTCACATAGCTCCAGCATTAAACTGTAATGGAATCAATATGGAAACTGTGGTCTATTTTTTAGCAAGCAACCTGATAGTAACTGTTTTACTGCCAGCTTTGTTGACAGGCGGAAAGGCAACACCTTTGACGACCATTTCCGCCTGACTAATGCTATAAAATGTATAAAACGGGGATTGGCACAAATCGTATTTAAGTACATCCTCACTTTGTGAATTGGAATATCATCAAATTAGTGGACCAAATGATGTTTGGTGTACCAATTTATCATTGCTTGTTAAGCCAGCACTCCCAAGTTTCTCCAACAGGGCAAAAAAAAAAAAAACGGACAATATTCTTATTAAACCTATTATCGCCAAAGTAAGTTCTTCAGGCAAATCCGAAGACAAGACAATCACATCCAAATTGGTGCGTTCTCCAAGATAAAATTTCCTACCTTCCTGTCAGATTTTTTCAACTGCAGATTCTCTTCTCTTTTTTTTTTTTCAATTACTGTCCAGTACTCTTCGTCATGAAAGTCACATATTTATACTAGACTTCCTCGAAGGCCCTAAGACCAATCTGGAGGGGGAATATTCATTTATGGACCCAGAGCCTTGTTAAGGTGAATAACACAAAGGGAAAAGAAGGTTTAATAAGACCGATACCATCACTTAGCAATATGGCCCTGGGCAGTAACCCAAGGCAGGCACTTTCAAGGACCCGAAAGCAACTTTCTGTGCAGGAGCCTGCAGCTCACCCCGCAACAGTTGCCAACTTGCCCTTCCACAGATTTGGTTTACTTGGCCTTTGCTTTGTTATATATATCAAGATTTCACCATCTAACCCTTGCAAGTTGATGATGCCCTTTTAGGCCTCAAGCACGAAAGAAAGAAAGAAATATTGGTGCTTTGTTCATAAACTAAGTCAATGAATTAAACATATGATCAAAAAGAGAGAAAATAACAAGCAAAAATTTTTCATTTTTGAACTGCATGAGTGGGAATGTAAGCCATTCTAATATTATCATATGAAGCAGCATAATAAAATTAATAGGTCAATAAAACGATATGCTAAAAACTACTATTTCACCATTGTAAAAGTTGCATGCAGGGAGTAAGCAAACCTTCCTGAAGGGCTCCACGTTTAGTCATGTAAATTAGGACAAAAGTTTCCCCCTCTAAAGGAGCCGAGGTTCTGTAACAATGTTTCCTCATTAACAAACTACTGTTGCTTAACAAAAGAAACACAAGGAGAAATATGAAGGCAACCTGGATTACAAAGCAAGAACTAAGCCAGTATAGGGATAGCCATATCCAAACCAAAAAAGGTTGAAAAAAACCAGAATATTCCATAAACTCAGATGATCTCCATACTAGTTTAAGAACTCGTAAAGGAAAGCCTCGTATGTTTATTGCCAATTTAGCAACCAGGTGATGGGGGCATTAAGATTTAACCCATATCAAGCAAGAAGTAAGATTACAATTGTAACAGCCCGGGTAAAAATTTTGATTTTTACCGGGACTGTAAAAGTCTTTATACAGTGATTTACCAGAAGAATTAATCTTGGGTAATTAATTCAAGGTAAATCGAGCGTCGTTTTTCGTAACCGAGGGTTTTCCCGCGCTCGTGATTTTTTCAGTGGATTTTTCGGACCTAAGTTGGTATTTTTCGGGTCCCGGGATTTTCGGAAAAAAATCACACCAGAAAATAACTAAGGGGGTATCAGTTATTTTCTGGTCCGGACCGAACTTGCTTCATAATGCAGACAAGCTGCATTATTGAAGTTCACAGGTTTCACAGTAATTTCACGTCCTATAAAAAGAAGAAGAAAGCAGGAGAAGGGGAAGAAGAGAAAAAGAGAGAAAAGAAAGAAGAGAAAAAAAAGAGAGGAAAAGAAAAAAAGAGAAGGAGAGAAAAAAAAAGAAGAAGAAAAAGAAAAAAAAAGAGAAAGAAAAAAAAGAAAAATCGGGGTAAAAAAACAGTGAAGTGGAAATGAAAAAAAAGAACCAATCAGAAAATAGAGAAAAGAAAAAGAAAAGAAAAGAAAATAAGGAAAATAGAAATAAAGAAAAGAAAGAAAAAAAAAGAAAAACAGAAAACCCGGAAGAGATGAACAGTGCGTCACCTTTCCAGTTACTGTGCACGTCGAAGAGCTCCAGCCGTTTTCTCGCCACACCGTCGCCTTTCGACTGCCGCTGACCCCGTCGTCTTCCGCCTGCCGACGCGCCGCCAGCTGCCATAGACCCGAGGAGCAGACCCGTCGGATCTGCCCCTTTGCGCCGCTGCCGACGACGAACCCCAGCAGCCGCAGCAGCGAGCCACCACCGCGACACCGCGTTGCCTTGCTCGTCGCGCCTCCGAGTCCGTGTCGCCTGCATCGATCCGTGCCGTCGCTCTCAAGGTGAGCACTCGTGGGTTGCGACGACCCGTTTCCTTCGGGCGGGTCGCGAACCTAGGTATTTTTTTTAGTGGGCTGATGTTTTGGGTTGGGTCTCGCGGATTAGGCCTAGGCAGTTGGGCCTCACCCTGTTGGGCTGTTTCTGTTTCTGGGCTGGGCATGGGCTCACTGTTCATGGCCCAGTTCAGTTAAAAAAAACGAAATAATATATATATAGGTATTTATTTATTATTCTGGTATTTAATTTTTTTAAAAAATAATATATATACTTTGGGAAAATTATGATCAAATTAATTCTGGTATTTTGGGGGAAATGTAAATATATATACTTTGATAAATAATTAAGTTATGTTTTGGAAAAACTAATATTATTTGGAAAAATATATATATACCATGAAAATAATTCCTGGAAATTTTATATATATATTATTTTCCCTGGAAAATTATAGTTATGGAAATATATATATATATGTACTTCGAAAATTAAAGGTAATTATATTTTGTGTTGGAAAATATTATTATATATATTTAGAAAAAGATAAATACTATATATATTTTCTGGAAATATAAATACGTTATTATTTTTCTAGAAAATTATGGAGATTATAATTTTGGATTAATTATAATTATTTTATGAAAATATTTAAAAGAGAATTTTAATTAAAGTATGGTACCGAAATTATATTCGGATATACGTACGGTATAATATTTTCGGTAAAAGATGATAAAAAAGGATATGAACCGGGATGGGCTATTTCGCAGTTTTGGCATCATAGCATACCGATTATGTGCATTTATGTGAGTATATTGTTTTGATTGTATAGGTTTGGATATCGGGCAATTTCCCGAGGAGCCGGAGTCGGACCGGTCATTGTCTCCATAGTTAAGTACTCGGCCAAGGTGAGGATGGATTTCCTTCAATATGTGCCTGTATTACTCGGTTATTGTGTTTGATGATTGTTGCCCTGTTGAGTGTTGCATTTGTTGTGATTGTTGTCGGGATGTTTATCCCAGTATTTTGATTTGGTTTTTGGGATGTTTATCCCCGTGCGTCGGGTTTTGGATATTTATGTCTTTGGCCATAAGAGTAATGGAATAAATAATAAATTGTGATAAGGATGTCGATCCTTGATTTTGGATGGGATGTCTATCCCGGTATTTTGGCTAGGTGAAGCGCCCCGACCCGTATTTACCGTACACGGTAAACACGTGTCAGAACTGCTCTTACTACAGTAGCAGACAGTACATACAATGTAAAATACAATGCAAGCAATCCCCAAATACAATATTCGTCACCCGATCCCGGGGACCATTATTCAAGCCAGTTCACACCAATCTAATCAACAACAAATATAATACAATAACAACAGCATAATCACATTAGAAAGACAAGCAGCGGAAGACTAGAATGCAAATGCAGCGGTGTATGGATCCGGAGTCAGGTGGAGAAGAAAGCAACAACCAACGAACATCGTACCTGAACTACGATCAACCAAACCTACGGGATGAAACCCCGCAGGCGAGGGGTGAGTCCGAAGTGCTCACCGACGAAGGATAAACAGAGATATATTCAATTGTAATACTTTCGAAGTAAACACAACAATCTCAACAGAAAGCACAGTCAATCACAACTCAAGGAAACTACCATGCAATTATGCCA